>PVKS010001961.1:67981-127752 GCA_004027875.1 Aplodontia rufa
CTTCTGTATCTTAAAGAAGCTTCATTATTAGGTGCATAAGCACTGATGTCCCTTTGACGAATTTACTACTTTATCTTTATGAAAGTATACTTTTTATTCCTGGTTATATTAATTTTCTCCAAAATCTACTTTGTCTTATTTTTAAATAACCATGCATCTTTTTATTGATGTTTGCATGGCATGTCATTTCCATTAATTGTGCTTATCTAATGTGTATCTTTATATTTAAAGTGGGTGTCTTACAGGGAGCATATAGTTGGATCTTGCTTTTGTAACCCAATCTGATGATCTCTGCCTTTAAATAAAAGTTCTTAAGACCATTTATGCTTAGTATGATTACCAATACCACTGAGCTTAAATCAATCATCTTCTAATTTGTTCCACCTATTTGTCCCAACCCTTCTTTTGTCTTCTTTTCTGCTTCACACTGTATCGATTTTTAACAGCTTTATTCACATATCATCTAAATCACACATTTAAATTGTCTAACTCAATGGCTTAATATATAGATTTATGCAACCATCAGTTTTATAAATTTTTGACATGCATACCCCTGAATGGTAATGTCCTTCTCCTCCTCCTCCCAGCCTAAGCAACTACTACTTACTTTCTGTAGACTTTTTATGAATGTAATAATACTTGTGGTTCTTTGTAACTGTCTTAGTAGCATAATTCTTAAAAGTTCATTTATATTGTAGCATGTAGTACTTCATTCCTTTTTATTGCCAAATATTGCCACTGTATGGACAGACCACATTCTAGTCATCAATGAAGGGCATCTGGGTTGTTTCCAATTTGGGGGCTATTTTGAATAAGACTGCTATAAACAAATTGATTGGCATGGTATTGTTTGTAATATTGCTATATTATTCTTGTTACCTACAGAAGATGTAGTAGTACCACATCACCCACTTTTTATGTAGCTAATTTGTGTCTTCTCTGTCATCCTTTTTCCTGATCCCTATGGTTAGTGATTCATCAATTTTATTAAACTTCTCAAACAGCCCATATTTTTGTTTCACTGTCTTCTGTACTGTTTTTGTTTTCCATCTTACTGATTTCATAGATTTGCCTGAGTTTTCTAGTTTTTTAAGGCAGAAGGATAAATCTAGTCCCTGTCACATGCACTAACCATTCACTGGTTTAATTGTAGGTAAAGCTGGTATAGTACTGAGACCACACAGAAAAGGGATGCCCGGAAAAGCAAATTCTCAGAGGAAGCAGGAGACAAATCAAGCTCAAGAGTGGGAGGCAGGACAGACACCTCTCTTTCTGAAATAAAAACAATAAAGGTAAAAACTTCCGGAAGAAAACAGTAAGGTAAGTCTGAAGATCAGAGAAGAGAAAAGGGATGGGCAGGGAGCCTCAGAATCAGACAGGCAGGTGGGAGGTCTTCTTCCTCCTCTGCCTGGTTGTCCTCAGGGTCAGGTAAGGTAGCCTTGGAAACAGATAGTGAGGAAACATGTGTGTTGAGGCTTCCAGAGCCTGGAGGTGAGCACCACCAGGTACCTTCCCTGAGAGCCTTTTCTGCAGTAAGTTTCTATTTTGATCCCAAATCCCTGCTCTATTTTAAGCAGTTCATTTGCTAGCAACGTCTCAGATTTGAATCTTTCAATAGAAAATTAATTTAAGGAAATGTGATGATGCTTCCCAGAATGAAGGGAATGCCAGGAAAGAGGTCCTTAAAAGCTGTCAACCTAAGTGACGCAGTCTCCCCATGCCACGGATACACTCAAGGGCAATTTAATGCCACCCATCCAAATGACTGGGGTGAGCTCCATGTACAAACTCTGACATGCTCACATGGCTCCCCTATGTTGTGTCTTTAAATGCTGAAGACTTATTAAAGCAAAGCAGCACACTGCCAAACACATATTATTAGAAATATTTTAATTTAAATTCAGACAATAGAAAGGTGACGCAGAAGGAAAACATTACAGAAACTTGCAAAACCAGAATGCATCCTGGAAAATCTATTAACAAACGAGAACAAGGAAAGACAGTCCTGATTCTGTCAGCTCGTTAGTCCTTCATAGGACCATGCATCAGTTCAGCCAAACATACCTCTTGCTGGTATTTTTGGACCAGACGGTAGATTAAAATTTTAATCTACAACTGAGTATATACTAAAACCTTCTGAAGTGAGACAGTCTCATGGCATTTCCCAACATTTAAGATAAAACTTGGGGAACTGAAATAATAACAGAAGACCTCATACCAAATAGGTCTGACCTGGATCTCAGCCCACAGACAGCATTTGTGATCCTGTCTAGACACCTCCCCACCCCAGCACATATACTCCATCCTGGGGTCACCAGTGCCGTTCCCTTCTGCAGGTACAGAAGCCCTCACCTGAAGCAAAATGTCCCAGACCCTGCAGCTCTGGACATTGGCTGAGCAGTTCCTAAACCCGGGATGGATGGGACAGGAGGTTCAGCATAGAGATGTAAAAATTTTTAAGCTTTGGCAAAGTTAAGTGTACAAATTACTATTTGATTGTCACTTTTATAAGGAAGTATCATTCCTTTTGCAAAAATAGTCTTATTGGAATTCCCTCTCAAGTACCTGGAGGGCAAACTTCTGTAAAATAGAGGTAGGCTAAAAACCTCTTACCTGTAATAATGGTTAATTTATCATTTTTCATCTTCTCTATTTTAAAAAGCATATAAAATATCAATCTATCATTGACAAATAACTCAAAGATATTGCTGGTAATGGAGGTTTGGAAACAATTTTGTTAATTTTTTTAAAAACTGGACCTCTATATATTTAATTCCTTTACAGTAAGTTATAGATCAGACTTTGATAAAGTACTAGAAAATGCAAACTACACTACTTCTTCCAAATTTAACACCCTTATGAAAGTACTAAAAGCAGTAAGGAAGGGCTGGAGGTGCAGCTCCACGGCACAGCACTTGCCTAGCATGTGCAAGGCCCTGAGTTCAATCCCCAGCACCACACACACACAAGTAGTTTATAAAATAATTAATGAATCTTTGATGACTTGCACAGCTGATATGTTTCTAAAATGCAGTTGTATATTTATTTTTTTTTACAAATTATTTTAAAAATAAGCAATTTAAGGATAGACGCTATAAAATACTATCCTAGGGGCTCAAGTGGGTGACTCAGGAGTTGAAGTGCTTGCCTGCTATGTGTGAGGATCTGGGTCAAATCCCAGCGCCACATGTATAACTAAGTGTCAGAGAAACAAAAGCCAGCTGAAAAAACAGATAAAATTGATTATTTCTCTCTTCCTCTTAAAAAAATTAAAATAAAATAAAAACTATTTTAGAAACTCAATATCTTCTTCAAAAAAATAAGATTTTCTTTATGCCTACAATGATGTTGCTAATTATAGCACATTGTTGTTCTGTTCCAAAGATGTTTTAAAAACAGATAAAGGTCTAAAAATTAAAATTAAGTGTCCACTCATAACTGAAAGGATTCATGATGTTGAAATAAAAGAAATTTTAAATGCTGTTGATAATTCAGTAGATTAGCCTATATTCATAACTCTGGTTAACATTTTGAGGGGGGTAGAAAGGAGTAAATTAGAGAAGATTTTAAAAATAAAAATGTGCTGGGAGCCATGGCACACACCTGTAATCCTAGCAACTGGGGAGGCTGAGGCAGGAGGATCACAAGTTTGAGTCTCTACAAGTTAGTGAGATTGTCTCAAAGTAAAAAATAAAAAAGGGTGGTGATGTAGCTGAGTGGTAGAGCACTCCTGGGTTCAATCTCTAATTCCAAAAAATAAAAACAAAAATAAAAAGAGAGAAAGAAAGAGAAGGGGACGCAGAGAGTCCAGTTATACAGTTCCTTGTCTGGTTATCAAAAGAATCATTCATAGATGTATAGGTATAAATTATTGACCTAGTTAAACTTCTGTGGAATAAACGAAGCTACCTTGTAAGTCAGGAAGACTCTTTATCAATATTAATCTCACAGAAATTTTTATCTCCAAAGTAAAATTGTCATAATCCTACCTTCACATTGCTTAGGTGGGAACAAGGACAACACAAGGGGGTGGTGCATTCCGGGTCTACTGAGGTTTAGCTGATGAGCTGCGCTCTAACATGACCATGGACTAGCCACCCAGCTCTCATGGTGGACAGCACCTGCGTCAGAGGGAAGCAATCAACCAGCAGTTAACAAAGCACCCACTGTATGCCCAGAAGTAGACTTTATTGCTATGGAGATGCAGATGGGTCCTGCCTTCAAAAGCATAGGATAGAGCTGGAGTGGTGGCTCAGTGGTTGGAGCATTTGCCTGGCATGCACGAGGACCCAGGTTAAAACCCCAACACCATATACACAACTAATTGTGGGAGAAACAAAGGCCAGATGGAAAAATAAATAAAATTAATTCTCCTTCTTTCCCTCTCTTCCTCTCTCCCCCTTTTTTTCCTCCCTCTATTTAAAAAAAAAAGCATAGCATAGGGTTTAAGGTACACATTTAGTTTCTTCTTTAAACATTAAAAATTCTAAGTACTATGTTGATGTTAAGGTAGTCTTTTCTTAGGTCTCTATCATTTCTAACAAAAGCAGGTTAATTTGGGCTTTGTTACAGTTGCAGAAAAATAACATATTCAATCACAAAACCCCAACAATATAGTGATCAGTGGCTACAAAAATTGGTTCTGCAAATCACAGTGCACTGCTTGGGGCAAGGCACTACATAAACGCTAAATCCTGACACAAAAGTGAAGAATGAGCTTTAGAACACCTAGACCCTGTTGGGTTACCTTTTGTCAAGGCTTAGAGTTCTTAAACTAAGTTTTATTTTAAAAGATTACAGTTTTCTAATGCTTATATATTGTATTGGACTTAATTTTTAATATATCAAGTACTGCCAAATCATTTTTGGTAACCTAATTACTTTCACGTAAGATACTCACAGAGAGCAAGCCTGACTATTACAAGCTGCAGGGGTCCAACCGTGGACCGCCCTCCAAGGCACAGTCCAACTCAAGAAAACCCCTCCACTGTGTGATTCTGTGTCATGCACATGGGAAGATTCTGACAGCCTCCCCAAACCTCACAACTACATCTCCAGGAACTTCCTAACTTCTAGTTGCTATTATCTAGAAGAAAAACAAATATCTTTATCAAGCAAGTGGTCACTCAGGAAGACCTTGGTGCCACATTCCTGTAGAAATATAAACTAAGGGGTCAGAGTTAATGCACATGCTTTTACACTCAATGAGTTGACCACTTTGCCCACACTCGCTGTGATTTAAACAAACACAGTACACAACATGGACTGACACAGCATTTTAACTTTCCATCAATATCCAATCTGAATAAAATGAAAAGAGATGTCAGATCTTGAAGAGACTACACATCTATGTAGCTCCACAGTGGAAAAAGCCTGTGTCTTTCTGATACACCTATATTTAAGGAACTTTCTAACTTTCTGGGTTAATATTCTTTGAAACAGCTTCTCAGGCAATTCTGTTGTAGTAAGTAAAGCATACATCATCTGAAGCTTTGTAAAATTGCAATCCAATCAGATCTTATCATGTTTTTTTAGAATTTATATAAATTAATACTCCAGCAAAATAATTTGTGGTCATAAAACAATTTTATATTTATAAATACTTTACAAAAATAATTAATTCTCTCCCTACATCAAATCTGCAATAAATCAAAATTATCCCCATTTCACAGATAAGAAATTAAATCTTGAAACAAACTGCACAGAAATAAACCCAGAACAAGAATATGAACTCAATGTCCTTCACTTCCAGCCCTTTCAAGTCCTCTCTCTCCTCCCTTTCTCTCTACTTAATTCAGCCCATGCAAGATTTCTTTACTAACCAACTATTCTTTTGCTCTTAAAATAAGCGGGGCTAGCAAGGAACACAACAATTTCAAGTTCCATGGCAAGTGAAAAGACACTGGAAACCTACAGGAGTCTCATTCCTCGACCACTGTTTTCATACACTTCCCACCGGGGTTTTGCAGTCAGCGAGACACAAAGGGTCCACACAGAAACAGATTCAACTGCTTAGACACAGTGTGAACTCACTCCAGTGTCTCGTTCGTTTCCAGAGTTCAGAATGCACTCCTAACCAAGATATGGGAAAGCAGCTGCTTAGTCTAAACCATTATGCTCTCATGGTGTCCCAATTCTACACCCTGATTCAACACCAGAGGACATAGCTATGCACACAAATTTCTATGCAAACCAGTCTGAATAGGTAAGTGGCATCTCAACCAGCCAGCCTCTCCAGAAGCTCCAGGCACAAGGTGATCTCCAAATGTGCAGCTTATAAGAAGAACTCAACTTACTTCTCAGTGTGACAGTGTAAGTCAATTTCCATGGATTCCAAGACACCAGTCCACCTTAAAGAAGAGCTTGTTCATTGGGAAATGGCTACATCTCAAATTTGTGAGAAAATAACAGAACATTAATCTATATTGACAGAATCTGACAGATATCCCCTAAGCTAATGTTATCTCAATAAAAACTGTATAAAGAACAATCATTATTTTAAACATAAAAACATTTTCACATGAAATACATTGTCATATTTGAAACTAAGTCCATCTTTTCTTGCAAAATTGCCTCTTGGCCACTAGTTGACATAGTAGAGATTCAAGAATACTGAAAAAATGGAACATAGAATAATTTGCACTTATGACTTCTAAACCAACTTTTAAAAGTTTTTTTTATTTTATTTTTATTTTGTTTTTCTGACACTTGGTTGTATACGTGGTGCTGGGGTTCAAACCTTGGGTCCTCATGCATGCCAGGCAAGTACTCTATGTCTGAGCCACCTCTCCAGCCCTTAAACTTACTTTTTAATTAATTTTTAAACATCTCTTTTAACAGTAAAAAGACTTTCTGAGCAGGGCATAGGGACACATGCCTATAATCCCAGCTGCTTGGGAGGGTAAGCCAGGAGGATCACAAGTTTGAGGCCAGCCTCAGTCAGTTAACAAAACCCTGTCTCAAAATAAAATTAAGAGTTAGGGATGTAGCTCAGTGGTACAGTGTTGGTCTAGCAAGTGCAAGGCCCTTGGATTTTTAATCCTCACAATTGCTAAATAAACGAATAAATGAAAACAGCTAAGAGTTTGTATCCTATTTTCATTTTTTACAAGTCAGATTATCTTTTTTTTTTTTTTTTTTAAAGAGAGAGGGACAGTGAGAGAAAGAGAAAGAGAGAATCAACTTTATTTAGTTTTTCACATGGCCTTCGTTGCTCCAACACTTAGTTGTGTACGTGGTGCTGGGGTTTGAACTCGGGTCCTCATGCTTGCCAGGCAAGCGCTGAAACCGCGGAGCCACCGCTCCAGCCCCCAGATTATCTTTTTTTTTGTATAGAATTTAAAATGTAAACGACATTACTTAACACAACAATGATGAAATACATGAATAAACTAAATATTTACTAAGAATTTCAATTTATTGAAATTCAGCAATTTTACTAATTTTACCCTGGTAATAGAGTAAATTATACTACTTTGGAGTACTTTTCATCAGTTTTATTTACTTCTACTTTAGTCTTTTCAACTAACACTAAAATTTTCATTTAAACACTAAATCAGAAAATACTTTCTATGGTGGCTTTAAACCATACTTTTTAGCCCCAAAATGATACCTAGGGCCATTCTAAGCAACAAATGCCACCAAAGTATGAAAAGCAAGAATTCACATTCCTTCAAGTAACTGCCCTTCCACTGAGAAAACATGACCTCCTCAGATGGCAGAGTTCTTGTTCATGTAAATGCAACACCTTTGCACCAGGAATTGAAGCACAAAAATAAAGTGAAGAAGTAACTAAAAAGGATGTGCATTATTATTAAACCATGTGGTACCTGAGTGTCAGGGTCCCACAAAAATATTTTGCAATATATTTTCAAAATCACTTCTCAGTGGTAGATGTTTTCATACAAGGACCAATTTTATTATCTACTTTCATTATCTTTTATAATGAAATGTTCTTTTTCAAGTTGCTTATTGGAGTTGTTACCAGCAAACATTGCCATACACTTACAGTTCAGGATGAGTATCAGCATAATATTTTAAGCTACAAATTATATATGAATAAAACAAATAGAGTTGCATTATTTTACATACTGCAATAAATATATGAGAAAGAATACAAGTTATTTTTCATAAAACACACTGCTGATCAATCTAGAATTCCAAACCATGAGGACACTAAATACTTGAAATACCAGATAATGCCCTCTGTTACAGAACACCAGTCAGGTGAGATCTGGAAGAGATTCTTTATTGGTGGCCAGAGAGAGCTGACTAACCTGCAATTTCTGTGTTTTCTTGCTATTCAGGAAAAAATATAGAACCTAGACATTTAAAACACTGTAAATGTAATAATCACTACAGACTCACTGCATCTGTTAAAATTTTGTTAAAAATCTCCAAAGTCATCATGGACACAGTTATTGTAGCAACATCATTTGAAAAAGTAACATAAATTATACCAGTGAAGACAAAACACTGAAATACATAAACATCACAATGTAACACAGCAGTAACTCATGATCATTTAATATGAAAAATTAAATTGAAAAAGTTATGTTAGAGAACTTGGAATTTTTTCACTTTAACAAAACATTCTATTAAGTACCTCCAACTTCTATTATACAATAAAATACTTTTAACATATGACATTAAATGTTTCATTTACACAAATAATATTGCCAATACTAATAAAAGTGATGCCCTTAATCATGAACTGCTCTGCTAATTTTGATTTTTAAATGTTTTCTTTACTTCATTTTATACTTTAATTAGCATACTAATCAGTTCTGTGCTGACAAATAGAGAGGGTCCTAATCAAAATACTGTTTCTCAAAAGTAATGTATATCATATTGCTTGAAACTAAACAACCATATAAAAGTGGTAATTGTTTATCTAAACATTGATTATGAAAGACAACTGGCATATATTCAGGCAGCGTGTTGAGTTCATGATGGTTTATTTACAATAAAAGTACTTTTATTGATGCTAACATGATATATAAGTTTCTATGTCGATTACTACAGTCTCTTAAAGTTATAAAAATATCATATAAAATACCACAGGCTTTAGAGGATATAACTTCATGTGGTTCTGATACTAGCAGCTGAAAAGTGTTTATAATTTAAAAATAAATAAACTATAGAGGTAAACCAGTTACAAAACAGCAGAGGACTGCAACAGTCACAAGAGTGAAAAGAAGTGCTTAATTACACAATAGCTAACAAAATGGTGAAGCAGTCGGATCAAAAGTTTTAAAAACCTCCTTCAGAGATCTGTCATCTGTTTCTCTACTGGGCTCACTGTCGGTAGTCGGGCTGCCCTGTCCTGGGGGCCTCACCTGCCTTGGATCACTGTACTGAGGTCTCATCAAGCCCGTTAAGGCCTGAACAGGAAGACTGTGCATTGCTGGGACCTGAACCTTCCCAGAACTCCTGACAGCATCTGCCTGTGCGTCCGCAGGCCCAGGGACAGTGACTTCCATGTCTGGAGTAGTTTTCGCTGGCAGGATTGCTTCTCCAGGACAAGACTCTATTTTGTCATTATTCTTTAAACTACTACTTTTCTTCTGGTTCTCCGCATTTTCTCCTAAAGAAACTGTGGCTAGCTCTGATGTAGGTGATGAACCCTGCTCCCTGGGGTCATACAAACTAATACCACTAAGAACGGAACCTGGAGTTCCCAGGGAAAGTCCCGCTGAAGAGGAGAGTTTAGGGGCGTATGGAGGCACAGCCCCAGGACTAGCACTGCTAGTGATTGCCCCCGAGGGCTGCGATGAACCAGGGCTTGATCTGGCCAACTGAGGGGCACTTTTTGATGTATGTGATTCTTTCATAACTACTTGATGAGATTCAGTATTGGGAAGTCTGTGAAGCCTGGGGTCAAAATTCTTTTGTAGCCTAGGATCTCCTAATTTACTTCCTGAACTATGCAGGTCTCCAAATTGCTCTAAGTAGGCTTCTCTATTTGTTGGATTGGTTTTGGCTTTGGCTGGTAATTTGGGATCCATGGACAGTGGGTTTTGCTGGAGATCACCTTTTGTGTTCCATAACCTATGGAGCCTCTGGTCAGCGATAAGAGGGGGAAGAGGTAAGTTGATTGAAGACACTGGATCAGGCTTAGGTAAAGGTACAGGAAGCAAGTCTTCCGGAGCCCACACGATGTGCTTTGCAAAGTTGGGTTTGGTTAGGATAATGTCCATTTTGATGTGACTGAACTGTCTCAATTGTGACCTTGGATCCTGCAGTGTTACACCAGGTAAAGAATCCAAAGGTATTAAAAAAGCTTTTTCTCTCAGTTCTCTTTCTGTATCTTCCTCATCGTCATCTCCTCGCTTGTGTTTGGCATGAGCACCAGCATTTGCATGATGTAAATCAAACTTTGCTCCAACAGAAGAGCCCGCGTGACCACTGCCATTCCCTCTGATTTTCCTGGGATCCCACACAAGTCTAAGATCCACTGGAACAGACTCTGACGACTTTCTAATGTCTTGTCTTGGGATGGTCCTGAGTCTAGGGTCAACCACTTGACTTCCTTTGCTTTTCTCTTTAGCCAGTCTTGGGTCAGTAGGAGTGCTGAGATCTGTGGAAGGTTGCTGCTGACTCCTTAATGTTTCTGATTGTTTCTGCAACGTTCTCAGTATTGCCTTGACACTGCTTCCTTCTTCCTCCTCACTGCTGGAATACCAGTTACCTGTATCATCTAAATGCAGACAAAAACTTGTTGTAAAGAATTAAGTATTCAATTTGGCCTTCAGATAAAAAAATACATAATGTTTCTAAAAGAAGTGTATTCTAACGTCAAGAAAATCCATGATAAAAATGTCAGGTTTCCATAATGAACAAGATGAACTGTGGCAAGGTAATTACCAATCAGCTGTTATACTCTATACAGGAAGAGCTGAGATACTGAAATATGTATAACATCCTCCTAATCAGAGAAACATAGGCCAAAGGGAACTCACAAGTGTGTAGCAGAGGGCAGGGAGAAACTCTTAGAAAGCCATTCAAAAATGTTTGGATTCTCTTCAAGCAATCCTTGAGCTTCATAACTGAATTTATTAAGATTACAAGGGACTAAAAATAAAACAAATCACTAATAATGATGGTTAAGAGAGCAATGGAAACTAAGCAAACAAGGGACAGGGTTGAGACTTTATTTACATTTTATTATATTTTCAGGTGTTTGACCCAAGCAAATATATTAGCTTTTTAAACATTAAATTAAAAATAACAAATAAAACCAACTTCCTAAAAATTGTACTTTTTAAGAACACTTTGGAACTTATTCCTCAAGCTGATGGACCTAGGGTGTGTTAGACAGTTTTAAGAAGCCTGGCAGTTGGAGGTGTGCTCTGGTGTGCTCTCTAGCAGAGTAGGAAGAAGTTATACAAACTGTTGCTTCAGGAGAGTGATCCTCTTTCCTCTGCATGAAGGCATACACAGGATGGCTGTGAACTTCTACTAAGAATCTACTATTCACATCCAAGTCAGAACAGCACACATACATACATTATCTATGGTTAATGCAGATGCACTACATGTATTTATATATATCCATATATATTTATAATTTATCTAGGACATATCCATCTGAGAACATCCTGGGTCAGTAGGCTTTCATAGATGTTTTTGTCTTTCTCTCATCTCACTGCTCACTCTGTTTCTACTACATGAAACTTCAGTGTCACGAGATTAATTGAACAGAGCTGTATTTACAAAAAACAACCACTGGTGTTTAGGGTGGGATGTGGGTTAGAAGTATATGTGTGTGTGCATATTATATACACACATATCTATATATGCATACATATGTCTACACATACATACATATATCTCACATGCCAAAAAGTTTTCCTCAGATCTGTGCATCTGTAACATCTACTTTATGACACTAGATTGCTCTTCTCCCCTCTCTGGACTAGTGATTCACTTTTACTAGTTGTGGTTATTTTGAACATTTCTATATAGTAGCTTAACTCCTCACAGTAGTTCTGACTTCTATCCTTATTTTAATCTTCATTTTCATATTATTTTCTATTTTATAAGCAGTATGATATCCTCTTTTGGAATGAATAGAGTAATGCAAGGAGAAGATTATACGGATAGCCCAACAGAAAAGAGATAATAGCTAGGAAATGAGTTAACAGCTTTATATCAAAAGAGAAATAAAATTCACAAGAACATTAAAGTTTATGAAAATGAACACAAACACAAACAAATCTAGCTATTCAAAATTATTCCCATATTCAGAGCAAGCAACCTTCACAGAATATCACTAATTATATAATTATATACAATTTTTATCATCAGTTTTAATTTTCTTGTTTATAAAAACTTAAAGGTCCGTAAGACTTAATAGAAAGACTACCATTTAAAATGATTATTTTTAGGGCTGGGGATGTGGCTCAGTGGTAGAGCACTTGTCTGGCATGTCTAAGGCACTGGGTTCCATCCCCAGTGCTGCAAAATAAAAATAAAGTAAAACCTAATGAATTTCTGTTTGTAGTAGAAGGAAATGTACATTTAAAAATGGTATTTTTAAACTGTTTTATCACTTGAAGGAATGAATTTAAATTGTATAGGAAATTCATTTATTAGGAATCTTTTTTTTTTTTTTTTGGTACTAGGGATTGAACCCAGAAGCACTTAACCACTGAGCAACAGCCCTAGCCATTCTTTTCTATTTCGAGACAATGTTTTGCTAAGTTGCTTAGGGCCTCACAACTTAGAGCCTTGCTGAGATTGGCTTTGAGCTCACAATCCTCCTGCCTCAGCCTCCCCAGTCACTGGGATTACAGGCATGTGCTACCACACCTGGTTGCAATTAATTATGAAACCATTAATGTCACTAAAACTGCATGCAATCCTAAGAAGATAGGAGTTAGGGGGTAAACTGGAAATGTAATAGTTCACTGGACCTCATTTTCACATTTTAATCTATTCAAATAGGTAAAATGCCATTAGACATCTGATATACCTTCTTCTTTGCTTGGTGTCCTATGAGGTTGGGTGCTGGCTGATTCTTCATCTTCTTGGTACCTCTGAGTAAGTCGGAGGAAAAGAGCTCTTTGCACAGCAGGGAGGAGACCTGGAGCAGAGAGTTGGCTATGGCCTGTGAGGTTGCTGCTGGTGTCAGGCCCACTGCCCATGTTAGGTGAATCTTCAACAATGGAGGGCGACTGGGCAAAGTCTCCTTGCCACATCCCATCTGCAGACATGACATGGGAAGAGACACACTGTAATCCCAGACTGTACCAGATGCAGGGAAACTGAAACTCTAATGAACCACACAGTGGATTCTCCAGTTGTTATGTAATTTTTAAGTATGATTAAAAGTTATTCAAAGTTCTATTGTTTCAAGTTCTCTAAGTTCTTCTGTTTCTACTGTTTTGGTGAAATAACATATTTTAAGGTTTCAATTTCATCAGTTTCACTTGGTTTTATTTAAAACATACATTCCTATCAACGTTTTTTAACAAAAAAAGTAGGATTTTCAGTATTTTAAATCAAAAATGAAATTACATCAAAAGGTAAACTTACCACCAGAGTTACTGGGTGTTTGAAAATTATGGACAGCATGCTGTGAGTAGTAATTATCATAAAACTCAGTTGGGTTTTGCATGGACTCGTAACTGGCATTGAGCTGCATTTCCCCAGGAATTTGCTGGTATGATGAGCCTGGAGAGCAGTGGTTCTCTCTGGGTACTTTCATGGCATGTCCTGGAAAGCCTGGGGAGTGGTAAGCCCCACCCACACTCGATGGTGTCAAGGGTGTCTCTGGTTGAACAAGTCCTCCAGCTTGACTATGAGGACCTGCAATCTCAGGTGGGCTCTGTGGCATTGGTAGAGCTGAAGGTCCCACACATGGGTGATGTCCAGGGGAGCCTGGGTGCATCACAGGACTATTGCGTCCCTGAGACACATTAGGACCTGGACTTGACCCAGAACTGTACATTTGCTGAGAACATGGGCTGCTTCCCTGAAACTGTGGTCCTGGTGGTGAGGCACTGTTATAAAATGCTGGTGGTCTGTAGACAGAAAGAATAATATTTCTTAGACAAATGAGAATATTCCACTCCTAAGTAAGATACTGGTTGAGAATGATTTGCTGTATGTGAATAGAACACCAGGTGTTTAAGAAGCAGTTTGTTCTGTATCAGAGGTAAGTGGAAACACTACTCATGTTTCTTGCTCTCATTTTGGCCCAGTTTTTTAAATTGCTGCTCACCACTGCCAGTTCTGAAACCTACTCATCATTGTAGATAGTTTAGAAAATACAGAAAAGCATAAAGATAAGTAAGACTCACTTCTAATCCCATCACATAGAGATAAAATTTTTTACTGTTTCTGTTCTACTTTTTCTGGACATATACTTTTCTTACAACAAAATTAGAATCCTATTAATATGTATTTCTAATGAGTTACTGCTGACATATAAAAAGACTTCTAGTTTTTAAATGTTGCTTTTCTTTCTGGACTAGTTTAATTATTATTTCTAACAGTTTTCTATCAGTGAAATCCTTTGGGTTTATTTAACTAAATTGCAAAAAGTGAGTCTGCCTTCCCCTTCTAATCTTTATACTTTTTGACTCTTTTCCTTCTTTCATTGCCTGGAGTTTTTTTTATACAATATTAGCAAAATAGTGGACATACTTGTCTTCTTAACTTTAATAGAAACAGCTTTAATGCATTAAAGGTTCACATTGTGATGTTTACTCATCTGCTGAGACCTCATTGCTTCCCTGTATATTCGGGGTTGAAAGAACAATCAGCAAGGGGACTTATGGCCCTAAGTGTACACACACTAAGGGTTGGGCAGCAGAGCTAGAATGCTATTATTAAAAAATGGAAAGCTAGACCCAGCTTACTCAGAAGTTTTCCTCTAATAACCCAGGGAAATACTTTTCAAAAGGAAACAGACACAACAGAGACATATTATGCAGTATTTGAAGATATTCTCAATGAAAATGCCAATCTATCCACCTTGCAGTGTCCTTTGGGATTACTACTGAGAGGTTTCTGAAGTTGAGCTAAGATTCTATAGAGAGTGACTGGGGTGTAGCTCAGTGGTAGAGTGCTTACCTAGCATTTCTGAGGCCCTGGGTGCTATCCCCAGCACTGGGGAGAAGGCTGCAGGGGATTCTCGAAGAAGGGACAAAGAGCAAGGGGCAGCAGCAACCTGAGTGGATGCCAGATATCTGCTATCTCAACCTAGTGTTAACTGTACAATTAACTTAGAACACAACTTAGTCTCTTAACATGAATATGTAGGGTAAAATTTTCTGCCATTTGCAAAGTTTTAACTTACTTCTTCCCAATTTTATGTGCTAAATCCACAGTTGGTTTTACAACTATTTCAAAAAGAGATGGAATTTTTTTGAAATCATCAGAGAGATCTGTCTGAAAATCATCTTCAGGATCAGAAAAAGGAAAATGCTCAGGTGGGGTTGGCAGAAGCCCAACTCCAGGAGGTGGCTTAGGAAGAGGAGTTATGCCACGCTTTCTAAGTTCTTCTAATTCTCGTTTGTCTTCATTCATAAGTTCTTCATCCATATTCAATACCTAAAAATAATTGGTAAAGATTACTATGTCAAAATACACTTTCTTGCTCACACTAAACATTGTGAAGACTTCAGTTAACTAGTTTAGAAATAGAAAAACATAATATTAAAGTTAAAAATGGATCAGAGATAGCCGATTCCTTATTTTCAGTGTAACCCTGTAATCTCAGTGACTCAGGGATGCTAGGGGGGAAGACTGCAAGTTGGAGGCCAGTCTCAACAACTTAGCAACACTCTCAGCAACTTGGCAAGATCCTATCACAAAATATAAAAACAAAAAGTCTGGTAGCTCACTGGTAAAGTGCCCCTAGGTTCAATCCCCAGCACCCTTCCCTGAAAACAAAACAGAAAACCAGAATGAGGTTCAAAGAAGTAAGAAATGTTGCTCAAAGTAAATACTTTTTTTTTTTAAGAGAGAGGGACAGTGAGAAAGACAGAGAGAGAGAGAGATCAATTTTATTTAGTTTTTCATGTGGCTTTCATTGCTCGAACACTGTTGTGTACATGGTGCTGGGGTTTAAACTTGAGTCCTCATGCATACCAAAGCAAGCGCCATAACCGCTAAGCCACGAGTCCAGCCCCAATACTTTTTTTTTAAGGCAGAAAAGAGATAAGAGCAAAAGATTCCTAATACCTAGTCCAATAATTTGGCTTTTCTAACACATAATATTAATAGAATAAAACCTAAAATAATAAATCTTCAATATCTTATCAGAATTCCACAAAATATGTTTTTTTTTAAGAGAAGGAGGGGGAGAATGGGAGAGAGAGAAAAAGAATCAATTTTATTTATTTTTTCATCTGGCCTTTGTTTCTCCGATACTTAGTTGTGTAGGTGGTGCTCGGGTTTTGAACCCGGGTTCATGTGCATGCCAGGAAAGTGCTCCAACAGCTGAGCCACTACTTTAGCCCCAAAATATGTTTTATAAATATGATACAAGTCAATGAATCTGTGCAGAGACTTAACAAATAATCAAGGTGCAAAAATACTACTCACTTTGTCCAAAAGTTTCTTTGTTTCTTTTGTCAGATCATCATGGGAAAATTTACAGTTGTCTCCTTGATAACATTTTGCTCCACTGTGATAGAACTTGCATGGAAATTCATGTAAACAAAAATATTAAGGAACAGATGGAGTAAAATCAAGGTCTGATTTTTTTTAAACCCCAAACCTAATTATTGTATACAATGATTAAGTTCTAAAGATTTGATATGCAACATTGTGTCTATAGCCAAGAATACTTGATTGTACCTTTTAAAAAATCTGTACAGAAGATAAATTTCATATTTGGCATTCTTATTACCAAAAAAAAAAATCATGCTGAAACAACAGGACTGTATGGTATATTATGCTGCAGCTTTTATAACCATATCTGATTTTTTTTCTTTTTCAGAGAGAGATTGAGAGAGAAACAAAGAGAGAATTAATTTTATTTTTTCATCTTGTTTTTCATCTTCCACTTGGTTATATATGTGCTGCTAGGGATCAAACCTAGGTCCTCACACATGCCAGGCAAGTACTCTACCACTGATGCCCTCTCCAGCCCTACATCAGATGATTTATTGCTTATTTTAACCTTAATATTTTAATTATGCAGAAACATTTAAAAAGTTTTTAACCTTTCTTATTCTATTAAAACTAGAAATAAGTTTGAAAATGAAAAAAAACTTATAAATATTGTATCAAATATTATGATAATTATGTAGTCCTATTACTTTTCACAATAAAATATGGTACAGAATATATAAATTTCATAGTAAGAATTTATATCTATGGCAAAAATGTGAGGCTAAATACGTCATGTTAAAGGCAAATATATTCCAACAATAAAACTGTAGAATATCATAGTTAAATTTTTGGAGAATTATCATATTTAAAGTTTAAGTCTGGAAGAAAAGGGAAAGCACACCGTGTTTGGGTGGTGCAGGCCAAGGGAGGCCCTGTGTGGTCACAGGGGTTCATTATTGTAACCCAACTGACAAGGCCAAGGGGAAAAATCATGTGATCATCTTGAAGGATGCAAAAGGCAACGGATAAAATTCAAAACCCTGGTTTGGGATATAGCTCAGACTGAGTACTCACATAGCATGAACAAGGCCCTGGGTTCAATTCCTAGGACCACAAAGAAAAAAGCATTCAAAATCCTTTTCTTTATTTAGGAAACAAAAACAAAAATAAAAACAAACAAACAAAAAAAAAAAAACTCTTGGTGCTTCCTTGGGCTGGAACAAGTGGCTCAGCACTGGAATGTTTGCTCAGCATGCGCGAGTATCTGGGTTCTAACCACAACTGAGTGTCAGAGAAACAAAAACCAGATGACAGAATAAATAAGACTGATTCTTTGATTTTCTCCTTCTCTCTCTCTCTCTTAAAAAAGAAAGAATATACTTCCTTGATTTTAAAAAAATCAACTTTAAAAATCATAGCTACAAGCCAAAACAAAAAGGACATATCATCAAAACACATGTTTTTTATAATCACTGTTATGTAACATTATTCTGAAAAAATATCCAACATAATTAAAATTAAATCTGTGGTATAAGTGCTGCAAATGAAATCAAATGATCACTACTTACAAATGGCATGACCACATGAAAATACCCACAAGCATACATTGAAAGTTTTTAGAAATGGAGTTAATAAGGTGTCTAGTTTCTAAAGAACCATGGCAAATCTGAAAAAAAATTGTTTTTTCTTGAATAAGGTAAATTTATTATAACATTGATAAAGAAAGGAAGTATGTTTGTTCTACCAAATATCAAACGTACTCTTTTAGTGGGGAGTAGTTAAAATAGAACAAAGGATAAGAAGCAGAACAAAACAAAACAAAACAAAACTTTAGAATCTGGTAAAGATATCACTTTCTTACTCTGTTGCCCAGACAGGCCCCAAACTCGTAAGGCCCCTGCCTCGGCCTCCAAAAAAGATGGGATTCTAGACATGTACCACAGCACCCAGCCAAAGGTACCATTTTACAACAGTAAAGGCGAGACATAAAACAAGGTCCTTACTGCAAAACAGAGCCCACTTGAATTAAAGAAATAACTGTTAGGTTAAAAAAAAATTCATGGGGCTGGAGCGGTGTGGCTTGATGGTTACAGCGCATGCCTGGCATGCTCAAGGACATGGGTTCAAATCCCAGCACCACATATGCAACAAAGTGTCAGACAAACAACAGCCAGATGGAAAAAAATTCACAATCATAGATGTCATTTTTTGTAAAAACTTACATCCTTGAATATACATACATACACATTCTCTCATTCATCTATAATTTACCATAAAACCCCTACACTCTCGTCACAATTAACTACACTCAAGAATTTTACAGGAGGGGTTGGAACAGTGGCGTAGCAATTACAGTGCTTGCCTGGCATACACAAGAACCCGGGTTCAAACTCCAGCACCATATACATAACGAAGTGTCACAGCAAAGAAAATCACATGAAAAACTAAATAAAATTGATTCTTTCTCTCACTGTCCTCCTCTCTCAAAAAAAAAAAAAAAAGTTACAGGATATTCCAAACACATTTCATCTGGAAATATTTCAATGTCTATTTCAAACAGATGAAAGATTTTTTCCCAATCAACCCCATTATCAACCTGAAAAAATTAATGTATTAACTTCAACTAGTACCCAGTTAATACAGAAAGTTTCCAGACTGTTTTAAATAAAGTCTTTTTATGCTGGGCATGATGGTGCATGCCTGTAAATCCCATCAACTCAAAAGGCTGAAGCAGGAGGACCCCAAGTTTGAAGCCAGCCTCATCAATTTAGTGAGGCGCTAAACAACTTTGCAAGACCCTGCCGCAAAGTAAAAATTTTAAAAAGGACTGAGAATGTAGCTTAGTGGTAAAATGTCTTGAATTCACTCCCCAACAC
This sequence comes from Aplodontia rufa, assembly GCA_004027875.1. Lineage (NCBI taxonomy): Eukaryota > Metazoa > Chordata > Mammalia > Rodentia > Aplodontiidae > Aplodontia > Aplodontia rufa. Next base: position 87,427 of record PVKS010001961.1, read on the forward strand.
CAAAAAAAAAAGTTTTTTAATGATTGTTTTATTCAGATGACAATCAAAACATTATCCACAAATTGTACCTAGTTAATGTATTTCTTCAGTTTTTTATTGATTTCAAGAAGTTCTCGTCCCCTTTTACTTTTTTTTTTTTTTTTTTTAAGAGAGAAGGACAATGAGACAAAAAAAGAGAATTGACTTCAGTTTTTCACATGGCTTTCATTGCTCCGATACTTCGTTGTGTATGTGGTGCTGGGGTTTGAATCTGTGTCCTCCCACATGCCAGCCCTCCCTTTTACTTATCATTTATTAGTTAATGTTAATATTGATCATAGATGGAATTTAAACATTCCTTACTGCATCACACCACGGGCATTTAATACCTGGTTTTTAAGTGATATGAAGACCCATCCAGGGCTGGCCATGTTGCTAGTGGTACAGTGTTAGCCTGGCATGCCTGAGTTTGCTCTCCAGCACCCCAGCCAACCCCTGATCCCTCAAAAAAAAACCCACATCTACTCCTTCAGGTGTTGGCAGCCCCATCCATCAATAACAAAGTTTCTCACCAACCTTTCACCTGCCTTTTGCAGCCATCAATAATCAATGCACAGATGTATTAACTGATTGGAATTTGCAAAATAGGGAAGTGCTGTCAATAAAGGTATGATTTCGCCAGACACTGCCAACTCCCCTCCAAAGGATGCACCATTTTGATTATTTCCATCAAGAAGAGTTGTGAGTTTTCTCACAATCTTGCTAACAACTTTGTGGCCACATTTTTAGAATTTTGTAAGTATGATAGCTGCAAATGTTATCTCATGTAGATTAAATTACATTCCCTTTATTATGAACAAGACTAAGCATCTTTCCATTTGATTTAGGACCATGTGCATTTCTCTTGAAGTGAATTATCTGCATCTCTTGCCCCATTTTTTTCTTCATAATATTTAGAAACTCATATTTAAGGGTATTTCTTCATAAGTTACATAAATTTCATTTAATCTGCCCATTTTATTATTTATCATTTTACTCAGATTATATGCTTGGTCATATAGATTTAAACTTGTATGCAGTCAAGTTTCTAATCTTCTCTCTTACTGCTTCTGGATTTTGAGTCATAATTTGGAAAGTTTTCCATTCTCCCAGGTTATAAAGGAATTAATTCACATACTCCTGGGCAACTGTATACTTGCAGTTTCTACATTTAGATTTATAATAACAGGAATTTTTCATTTTCCATTTTAATTTTAGAACAAGATTATTTTTAAAATGTATCTAGAAAAATTAATCTGACAAGTCAATAAATTTAAGCACATAAAGCAGCAAAGCAATACAGACATGAAGACAAATTCACAGCACCAGACGAAGTCCAGGAAAAAAAAGTATATACAAGTAAACATCTGTCTCTGATAAAGATGCAGTTTCAAATCCTTGGGGAAAGTTTCATTAGTGATAAGCTGCAGCAAACAGTTTAGATATTTTGGGGAAAATTAACATGGAAAGTTGATCATTCACAAATATATATATATAAATGGACAACTACACTAAATATAATGAAATTTCCATTTGGGTACAAGCAAGAGTACAATTTAAATGTATATATTTAGGGAAAAGGAGAGAATAACATACAGGGTTTATCACCGGGAAGTAATTTTATGACTTTATTTTTTCAACAATGACAATGTGGGCTGGAGCGGTGGCTCGGCAATTATGGCACTTGCCTAGCATACACAAGTCTGCATATTCAAATCCCCAGCACCCTGTACACAACAAAGTGTCAGAGCAATGGAGGTCACATGAAAAATAAAAAACTGAATAAAACTGATTCTCTCTCTCTCCTTTCTCTCTCGCTGTCCCTTTAAAAAAAATACAATAATAATGAATTACTTATAAACCAGAGTAAAATAAGTAAGTTGTAAGATAAATATTTTTCCAACTTCAGGATGCACAATCTCTTAAAATATTTTAAGTTGGTTACATTAAACAAAAATTACTTTTTTTAACAGAGAGAGGGACAGTAAGAGAGAGAGAGAGAGAAAATCAGTTCTATTTAGTTTTTCATGTGGCTTTTGTTGCTCCAACACTTCATCGTATATACGGTGCTGAGATTCAAACTCACATACTTGCGTGAGCCAAACAAGCACCGTAACCACTGAGCTACTCCTTCAGCCCATAAAATACCTTTTTAAATAGAGTTTTTCCTAAGAAGTTACTTCATTTCCCTAAAGACAAAAAGCCAGTTTGCCTATTCTGGGTCTATGTATGGTGTTGTTTTAAATTTAAAACCAAACTAGGACTTCTAAGTTGTATTTATGGTTTTTTTAAAAACCACAACAATGCTTTAAAACCTCCATATTCTTTAATAAAGGATATTATGCATATAAATGCAGTTCTCTCCTTTGGTACAGTATCCCTGTAAATAAAATTTGCAGATCTCTTTTCTCTTCTCCAACTCTGCATCATGATCAAATTTACACTGATCTCCCTGTTTAAAAAAAAACAAAGGTGAGAAATGATAAACAAACAGAATCAATTGAATTGTATCCACCATGGTATTTCTTGGTGGAATTATGTTCACTGTCTTCAGTTCTTAAATAATGAGCTAATAATAATGCAAACAACCCCTTAGGTTCCCTGCCCAAGCAATGGACATGGTTATGTGCAGTAAGGCAGCAGAGGGGACGACACTGACCGCCAGCACTCGCCAATTCTAGCTGAGCTTTCACAGGAACTTACTCAGCCTCTTGGTACCATACATAAAATGGGAATAAAACAGTAAGTACTTCATAGGATCACTATAAGGATTAAATTATTTCATATTCATTGCAGTGTTTACCACACTGTCAGCACTTGCCATAAATATTAACAGAATTGTTAAATAAAATCTGATTTCTATAAATTATATTAGTGTTCCATAATATAATTACATAAGTTCGCGTACACAGTAATTTCATGCATGATATATTTTTAAAAACTAGTTTTAATGCAACTATATGAGAAATGAAAAAATTAACCATCCTCACAATAGACTTCAAAGTTAGAGATTATTTTGGAAATCAGAGTAACTTGTAACACCCTTACTCATCTTACCTTAATACATCTTCCTTCCAGGAAGTATTTACAGATTTGCTTTCCTTTGTGTTCCACGGTGTGCTGGTTAATAAATTCCTGAGTCATCACCTTCCATTTTTTCCCTGGTTTACTATACTACAAAAAAATTTTTTTTAAATTAGATGAAACATGAAATATTAACAGGCATTAAAATGTATAGTTAAACGGGTCTGGATAGTAGTACAAACTAACTAGTAATGTTACTCAAGATACAACAGTATGATACTGTTCATGTAACTGGAGAGAGCGATGGTGCTAGTATTCTACTTATTGCTACTACTGGTTGAAAAGAAGTTACTTCTATTTTAATAAGAATGTATTACCTATATTTTAAAAACAAAATTATAAAAAACTCAAAATTTGATAATAATACTGTTGCAATAAATATACTGTTGATATGTATGTTACAAAAAACTTTAAAATATCCGTATTACAATCAGAAACAATGTGACAGATGGCTAAACTAATAATAACCTCAACATGTATGAAATTTTACACGAGCAGGGGGAACCTAGTTTATGATGCTGGGGAAGGAAGGGAGGGTATCAGGGATGGGGCAGGGGATAGGAAGGATATCGAAGAGGATGGAAGGAGGGAGTATGGGGGATTCAACCCAGTGGGGAATCTTCGACTTCCATGAGAAGTCCAATTAACACAGGGATTATAGGGGGAAACATGGAACCCTCGGCTTGGCCTGTCATTATACATTTGTTCTTGATTGTATGACAATAACTCCCTCCTAAATATAAGCCTATTTTTTAACTAATAAAAAATGAATTAAAAAAAATACTGGCTAACCAAAAAAGAAAAAAATCCATATTAGAGCTAGGCGCTGGCCAGGGGTGTCATTCAGTGGTAGAGCACTTGCCCAGGATGCAGAAAGCCCTGGGTTCAATCCTCAGTACTGCAAAAATAAATAAATTAATAAAATGTACATGTAATTTATATATACATATAAATATACATATATATTGGACATATAATTTGTACTTTTCAGGATTATCCTGAAGGAATTCTCAGGAAGGCAAACATAGATTTCTCTCTAACAGTAATTACTACAGAATTACTTTACACAGTAAAACAAAATAAGAAACACTTATATCCAAAAGTAGGAGACTGGTCAAATAGAAATATACTATGGTAGTGAAGTATTATAAATATATTAAGGTAGTGAAATATTATACAGTTGTAATTAAATCTAGTGAAACAGAACTTTGGGATATAAGCAAATGCTTATAATTCCTTATGAAATAAAAAACTGATCCCAACGGTAGAATAAAAAATAAAGACTAAGAAAAAAGACTCAAATAATATGCCCCCACATTTTGGTGTATGTCTCTGGATGGCGGGTTTACAGGTTTTGTAAGCATGTTCTTGTTCATACTTTCTTCAAGGGAAAAAAAAAGCAAAAATGAGCCAAAATAAATTCTTCTTCCTCTTAAAAAAAGGGGAAAACCAAAAACAAAAACAAGAAGCATGTATTACCTTTAACTTTTAAATTTAAAACATTAAGAAAAATAAGAAAATTTAAGAAAAAGAAACCTCAGTAGCATATCTTTTCCTTAGTTCTACTCAAGTTCTCTATTCAGCATAAAAATATTGTACAAAACTGTTAGGTAAGAAGACAGAACATGGTGCTGAGCCATGCTGGATGTGATGAGCCACATTCATGCACTTTATAAAGCAACACACTTTTTCTAGCACCGAGACGCACTGTGTGTGCTTTGCACATCACAGCTGTTTACTCCTTTGACTGGATTGGTTCCCCCATTCCCTTTAGTCTGCAAGAAGATGGAGCACAAAGCACAATGCACTGAAAACAATTTCAGAGTGAACACATGAAGAAAGAGATAGCCAACTAAAATCAGATCCTCAGCACTCACAGGAGAAATTAGATTTTAATGTGAGAATTCTGAGAAAGGTATATGAATACCAAATAATTTGATAATCTTAAAGGTTCTTTGTAAAATATAAGTATATTCAACTTGCCCTAGGAAAACACAATGAAATTACTTATAATGACATAATCATTTAAAATACCTTAAATCTGCAAAAAAAATGATTCAAAACTATTTTTATAGTTAGGTATGGATGCATTTATAACAATAGCTGAATATAAATAACAGATCACATATGCCTTCTGTACAAAGAACTGTGGCTATAATAAAATAAACAGCTATACAGAGTACATTATACAAAGTTGTGTGAGCCAAATTAAAAAGAATATAAGTCTGTGTTGAAAAGTGAAAAATTATCTGGGCTCAGTGGCACATGGGCTGTAATACCAGTGATTTGGGAGGCCAAGGCAGGAGAATGGCAAATTCCATAGCAACCTCAGCAATTCAGTGAGGCCCTACGCAACTTAGCAAGACCTTGTCTCAAAATAAAATAATTAAAAAGGGCTGAGGAGGCAGCTCAGTGGTAAAACACCCTTGGGTTCAGTCTCCAGTACCAAAAAAGAGAAATAAAAAAGTATTATTCACACACACACATACACACACACACATCCTGGAAAATGCAACAAATTGAACTTATGTTTAATAACTATCTACATTACTTTCTAATAATTCTGCATTGTTTTAATAAAGGATGGGGGTAGATTAGTTTTATAGTTTAGTTCAGTTTAAACAGGTACAAAATATCTCAGTATCCTTTAATGCTATAATCAAAGTACTCTGGAAAATCTAAACCAATTTTAACAAATTTTTAGGACAAATAAAGTGCCAAGAACACAAATATTCTCCATCTAGGACTCTTGTTATGCAAACGCTAGGAGAACATGGAAGTAATCTACTCCATTACCCTCAAGTTATAGATATGAAAGCTGGTGATGAGAAGCTAGGAACTTGTGTATCACATAGTAATTTAGCAGAGTCTGGAGAGAACTCAGGAATTGTGCCCACCCCACAGCTCCACTTTCTTTACATTAGATAACACTACTGCTAATAAAACAATATAAGAAAGGAGCAAGAGACAGAAGGGAAACCAAACTACCTTCTTGATCATTTTTAAACTCCTGTGCTTGATAATACATGTAAATTGGTATAAGGGACAGAATATAAAATATTAAAATAGAAGGAAGAAGAAATGAAAGGATCTACAAGGAAAAGAAAATGTATTTACAGAAAATTTAATAGCTACTGTAAACACTAAAAAATTTCAGTGTTTTGGACAACTGATTAAGTCCTTAAAATATGGCAAAAGTTTGCTTGTTCTGTAACCACTCTTAAGTTTTCAAGAAAATTAGTATGGCTCTGAAGGAATTCCTGAATTTATCTGGCCTAGGGGAATCTCACAGTCCCTAACAGGCCTAGGATGGAAATGGATCTGTCTGGCCACTCCACAGTGGCCTTCATGTTCCTTCTACTTTGGCTGAGCCTCCCCCAGAACATGAGCTGCTTCCTTGTGCTCTGGCACTCTCCTGGTCATGTTTGAAATCAAAACAAATATCTCTGATGACTATCAATAAACCAACGTAGTTGATAATATATTTAATCTTAATTTTTCTATTACATGATAAAGAATCATTTAGTTATAGCCAGACCTACATGCATCTAAAATGTTAGTGCTTGAAGGAATTCCTATAATTAATTTAATACTATACCCTCTCATTTATGGATTAAATTAAAAGCTCAGAGATAGGTAGTAACCTGCTCAAAGACACAATGTTTGAGAAAATACTGCTTTTTTAGGAAAAGGTAAGCACTGAGCATGGCTCAGGTTTACTTAGAAAGCATTCATACTTAGCTTGGCTTAGGGAAAGCAGCACATTCTAGAGGTCTATAGATGCCTGACCTACTCAGAACATTTAACACATGAATGTCAACTGAGAATCCCCCAAGACAGAATGGCATGTGCTGGGTTTCACAAATAGATTTAGATCTGAACTTCTTTTTATAGGTCACAGCTGTTAGCATGTCTTTAAACATATTAAGGAGCATATTAAGGAGTACATATTAAGAAATCTCTGCCCAAAATCTTTAAACGCAGAAAACAGGAAACCAATCATTTTTAAGTTATAACATATGGTTCACTTAAGGTTGCTGATTTAAAAAACTATCCCTGCCTCTATATAATCCAATCAATTCTCACTGGAACAGGCCAGTATACAGGAATTGGATCACTTTAATCCAGAGAGTTGGTATAGATTGAAATGTACGTGTTCAGAGTTCAACTCAATTCGACATACACTGAGTGAAAAGCTACTTCATGTTATCCTTCCAACTATTTATTTCCTCTTTCCTTACTTTCAGTGTTTTCTACTGCCTCCCTTCCTGGCCCTGCTCCTTATCAAGCTGTTTCATTGCTATTTGCATCTGGGGAAGAGGACTTCCAGGAAAGGAATGCCAAGGGAGGACTAACATTTTATTACCAGGTCACCTAAATTTATACCTCTATGCTATGATCATCACTAATTTAAAAAATTCTTATTTGGGGGACTTTTACTTATACTCATTTGATCTTAGCTAGAAATTTTCCATTTACTAGGAAAAAGGTGTTAAAATCACAATGCTTTCTTTGCAACAAAATGGATTAAAAGATGGAAAGGCTCTCTTCCTTATATATAAATTCTCAGTACCTCTTGAAAGTCATCCATTCCTGAAAAAGCACTGGGCCCTTTATTGACTCTTCCCCCACGATCTTTTCGTTTGATTTTCTTCGGCAAACCACGTCCACGGCCAATATTAAAACTTTTAACCCTCTGTTCGGTACCTAAAAAAATTAAAATATACTTCAAATACTACAGAAAAACAACATACCTATCAATCTATTACTTAATAAGGAACAGTATATTTTTAATCATTGCATACAATGCATCCTTTTATTTTCCCTCAGGTTCCATGAAAAAAGTTTAACTGAATCTTTACATTTTGCCTCCCAGGTATTGGTTCTTATTCCTGTTTCTGAGGTTTGTTAACAACATAGGAAGGAAGGAACAAGAATATTAGTGGTTAGAGAAGCCAACACTAATATTTTTTTCTTTTTTCTTTCTTTCTTTCTTTCTTTTTTTTTTTTTAAGAGAGAGGGACAGGGGCTGGAGCAGTGGCTCAGTGGTTTCGGCGCTTGCCTGGCAAGCACGAGGACCCAGGTTCAAACCCCAGCACCACATACACAACTAAGTGTTGGAGCAACTAAGGCCATGTGAAAAACTAAATAAAGTTGTTTCTCTCTTTCTCTGTCTCTCACTGTCCCTAAAGAGAAAGGGACAGTGAGCAACAAAAGCCACATGAAAAACTAAATAAAACTGATTCTTTCTCTCTCACTGTCCCCTCTTTATTATAAAAAACAACAATAACAACAACTTGAAATGGGGGCTAGACCGGTGGCTCAGCAGTTACTGTGCTTGTCTGGCATGTGTGAGTACATGAGTTCAAACCCCAGCACAACGTACACAACAAAGTTTAAGAGGAGTGAAGGGCAAATTAAAAAATAAATAAAATTGATTCTTTCTTTCTCTCTCTCCGTCCATTTATTTTTTTCCCCCAGGGCTGAGGATCGAACTTCGGGCCTTGCGCGTGCTAGGCAAGTGCTAGGCAAGTGCTCTGCCACAGAGCTAAATCCCAACCCCTTCCATCTCTCTTTTAAAATAAATAAACAAGGGGCTGGAGTGGTGGTTCAGTGGTTTCAGCGCTTGCCTGGCAAGCACGAGGACCCAGGTTCAAACCCCAGCACCACGTACACAACTAAGTATTGGAACAACTAAGGCCATGTGAAAAACTAAATAAAGTTGTTTGAAAAAAATAAATAAACAAACAAATAACTTAGTATTTAAAAAGATACTCTATTTAAAAAAATTTTTTGTGTTAGGATGACAAGTTACAATACAAAGAAGTTTCTCTTTTTGCCAAAATCATACTGAACTGCTAAGAGCTCTAATAACTTTAAAAACCTACAAAACAACCAATAATCATCAAAAAATGTTTCATTTCATTACAAGAAATCAAAGATACTAAACTTTAAAAAAATAACCTACCAATTTTCACCTCAAAGGATAATAAAGCTCATTGTTGGTAGGAATTTGGAGAAATCTGCATTTTTACCCACTGGTAAGGGGGTTGTGGTTATAAACAGGCACATCATTTTTGTGGCTATCCACTTGGCATATAGATCAAAAAATCTTAAAATATGGAGCCGGAGAGGTGGCTCAGCGATTATGGCGCTTGCCTATCATGAGCAAGTACACAAGTTCGAACCCCAGCACCACGTACACAACGAAGTGTTGGAGCAACGAAAGTCACATGAAAAACTAAATAAAATTGATTCTTTCTCTCTCTCTCTCACTGTCCCTCTTTCTTTAAAAAAAAAATTAAAATGCATGGCCATGTCTTTTGACTTTGTAAATCTACTTTTCATAATTTATTCTTATAAAATGTTGACCAATACATATGTTTTCTGAGATATGTATAATTAAGCATACTGCAGGGTCAAATCACAGAATTGGGACAGTCACCACCACTGGTTGCAACTTAAATCCCAAATAATCACTGTACTACCAAACATACCTAACAATTTGGTAAGGAAAATTATGGTGCACCTATTTAATTGAACATAATACAGGTGTTAAAGCTATTCAATAACTTAAGAGTAACTGATATGTAATTCAGTCAAGGCAGAAAAAACAACATACAATATTATGTATAGTTTTTGTTGAAAATAATAGTCAGAAAAATTCTGGAAGAATCTATCCCCAAAATAGTGATAATCATTATCTTTGGGTGACATTCAAATTGTTTTTCATTTATCTTTGTCTCTGCTAGATTATCTTTTCTACATAAGAAAAGTATTCTGCATTGACCACACATCACTTTCACATTTCAAGAGGGAAACATGAATGCCACAAAAGGGGGGGGGGCGATGCTCAATTCTTTAAAAGGACAAACAAAGAAGAGCTTGAAAGGAAAAAATCCATGTGAAAGTAATGAACAAGTTTCCTCTACATTACTCATTTTCTCCAAGGGGATTATCCGATACATACAGACTCCAGGCTCAAGTTTACCTGTTACAACAGCATGCATGTAGATAAACTCCCTTCCCTTTAGTTCAACTAAGCCTGGATTCATTTTTTTCAAAGGAATCAAGAAAAGAACAAAGCCACAGAAACAAATCGAATTTACTCATAGCTGACTCCTTTATTCAAGGATAAAAGGACAGTTACAAAAAGTGTGGCAGATAACTGCTTCAGCTCAGCCTCATCTTGCTCCAGTTTTCTTGAAGCAGACACATCTACTAGCTGAGACTTGTTTTCTTTGTTTATTATTATTTTCAGTATTAGGGCTTGAACCCAGGCGGGAGCACTCTACCACTGAGCCACACCCCCAGGCTTTTCATTTTATTTTGACACAGGGTCTCACTAAGTTGCTTAGGCTGTCCTGGAACTTGCTTGCAATCCTCCTGCCTCAGTGTCCTGAGTGGCTGGGATTATACATGTGCGCCACCACATCCTGATCACCTAGCCAGTACTTAAGGTTGTTTTGAGCCTTATGTGACCTACGGTTTCTTCATCTATTACCTCCAGCTGGCAACTTGTACTGGTCTCTCCAGAGACCAGGGTCCTCAGTACAGCAGATAAATTGGTGATCACTGCAAAAATTTCTTTCGATTATGTTCATCTTTGCAATCTTAGAGGAACCATAGCCCCAGATACATTTGCCTAGCAAAGATGATCATCATATTTACATCTTCCCAATATTGTCTTTACTGGTCTAAAATATAAAGTAATACATAGATTAACAGACAGCTGCATACTGATATCACATAGAAGGGGAAAACATAAGAAGTTTTATTATATTTTATATACTTTTAAAATATTAGAATATCTTTATGGTTGAAATGTTAAAATATCATGCAGACTGATTTGTATCCTCAAGGTCTACAAAAAAAGGAAAAATTAATTTAGGCACATTAAGAATTAGTAAATCTCGAGAAAGACTAAGATATTTCTTAGTTTTCACTTCACATATACTAAAAGATTAATTTCATACTCACCTTGCTGAGCTCCTTTCAGTCTCTGTCTTTTCCCTGGATCTTTAGAAAATGATGACCCTAAAGAAGTACTTGAGGTTTCTTTAGCTTGTCTGTAGTGTTTCAGCTGATTGGCAAAATCCTCCTCTGCTTCCTGACTGTAGCTACCAAAGTTGTCATCACTGTAGTTGCCGAAGTTGTCATCACTATAAGCACTGTACTCGTCATATTCTTTACTTCTAAATTTCTTGCTATGCTGATCCTTCTTTGATGTCATATAGCTTCCTGACATATGTCCATGCTAAGTGAAGATGGACAATAATTACAAGGATTTTTCAATTATATATAGCAGTTGATAGTAACGCATGATGTCTTTTGTCCCCCAGAAAACTGGGAGAGGAAAGGAAAAGAGACAGTTATTAGTTCTGATTTTTGATTACTACTTCCCTATAATACTATTTAACACTATGTACAGAAAGCTAAATGCTACTCTAATGATTTTTTTATATATAAAGAGAGAGGGACAGTGAGAGAGACAGAGAAAGAGAGAAACAATTTTATTTAGTTTTTCACATGGCCTTAGTTGCTCCAACACTCAGTTGTGTATGTGGTGCTGGGGTTTGAACCCGGGTCCTCGTGCTTGCCAGGCAAGCGCCGAAATCGATGAGCCACCGCTCCAGCCCCTCTAATGATATTTTTTTAATAAAGAAAGAGAGAGGAACAATGAGAGAAAGAGAGAGAATCAGTTTTATTTAGTTTTTCATGTGGTTTTCATTGCTACGACACTTCATTGTGTACATGGTGCTGGGGTTCTAACCTGTGTCCTCCCACATGCCAGGCAAGTGCTGAAACCACTGAGCCACCATTCCAGCCCCTACTCTAATGATATTAAACACGATCATTATTCTTTAGCTTTTGTTTCCCATGTTCTGTTTCAATATCCATACACACAGGAATACTTAAAAATCCACACCATCATATACAAATTCTTTCTCCAAAAAAATTAAAGGGCCTTTTTGAAAAATTAGGAAGAGATAGTAATATCACTTGGGGGGGGACAGCAAAATATTTATTCTCCTAACATTGAAAAATTCTCAAATAAGGTCTGCAGCGGTGGCTTGGCAGTTACGGTGCTTGCCTGGCACGCACAGGTACACGGGTTCAAACCCCAGCACCCATGTACACAACTAAATGTCAGAGCAACAAAGGCCATGTGAAAAACTCAATAAAAATTGATTCTCTCTGTCTTTGTATATCTCTCTCTCACTGTCCTTCTCTCTTTGGGAAAAAAAAAGTAAAACTCTCAAATGGCATTATGTTTAATAAAAAAATACAGATGGAAAATTTTATAAAAAGAACATGTTTATATCTAAGGTCTAATAGAAAAACAGAGCTTTCCCTAATGGGGAGAAAGTTCATCATTAGAAACTGTTCACAATGAACATTCATTTTATCGCTTCCATATCGAAGCATGGGAAAACAAAAAGTACAATTTGGTATTAGAAGCTTGTTTAAATAAGTGTTCAAATCTGTCTCTTTCATTGAAGTATCTTTGTTAGTTCTACCATATCTTCTGACAATTTTCAATAAAGCAAGAAAAATTGCACATAATTATAATTGAGGATATAGAAAAACCCAGAGCATGTCTCATCATTAGCTTAATGCATTTTAAATGTGATATATACTGTACAATTTACCTAACTAGATAAAATTATTAACTAGAGCATAATGATTGTCAACTTTTAAAGGAAGACAATTTAATAAAGCTTCACTTAGCAACCTCAACTATTAAGCAGACAACAAAGAGAATACCAAAACAACAAACTTAGTAATTTGGTCTCTAAACTCACAAGAGATTATTAACAACAAATTAGGAGAAAGAGCTATCATAAATTTAAAAAATGAAATCATTACTTTCCTAGCACAAAATAATAATTAATAAATTTTATAATGAGGACTTTGTTCATATGGTGTAACATATTTAAGACATAAAATATATTATGTTGTTTTAAATCATTTTCTGTGTTTTTTAAAACAGTTCAAATAATGTTTTGCACTTAAAGAGGCTGATGTTACCCATCTTTAAAACTCAATACTGCCTCAATTTCTAATTACAAAGGATAAAGTGCTATGATGTGCTATGAATCGAATACTGTGTCTTTCCAAAATTCTCATGTGGAAGCCCTAACCCCCACTACCTCAGAATGTGACTATATCTGGAGACAAGGCCTTGAAGAGTTAATTAAATTAATGAGGCTATTTAAGTGTGATCTAATCCAATTTGACCAGTGTCCTAAAAGGGACATGGAAACACCAGGGGTGCTTGTGCACAGAGGCAAGACCAAGTGAGGCCAAAACAGTAAGGGGAGAGGCCTAAACCAGGCCCTTCCCGTACACCCTCAGAAGAAACCAGCCCTGCCGGTATGGTGAACTTAGATGTCTAGCCTTCAGACTGTGAACAGTCTTCACCATAAATGCCGGCCTAGTAAACCTATACACAATGTACTCTTCGTTTTCAAAGTTTTAGGATGGGCACAGTGGTGTACACCTGTAATCCCAGCAACTCGAGAGGCTGAGGCAGGAGGATCACAAGTTCAAAGTCAGTCTCAGCAACTAAGAGAAGCTCTAAACAACTTAAAGAGCAACTAAAGAAGACCCTGACTCAAAATAAAAAATAAAAAGGGCTGGGGATGTGGCTCAGTAGTAAAGCATCTCTGGGTTCAACTCCCCAGTATCAAAAAAAAAAAAAGATTTAGAATTTGTAGCATGTGTCTGACAAGACATTTTTTCAAAATACCAGGAAACAAAATAAATAATTCCAAGCTTTCTTTTTCCCTTTAAAGGCAATACCTCAAAACCACAACCAGCTTCCAAATTAAAAACAAAATTAAAATAAAAATAACAAGTGTTGGCAAGAATGTGGAGTTGTTTATACTCCTGATGGAAATGTAAATATTTTTCTCTGCTGAAAACAGTTAAATGTAAAAAAACCAAATGATCCAGCAATTTCACTCCTAGATATACACCCCAATGAACTGAAAGAACAGAAGAGACTCTGTACACCCATGTCCATAAGCAGCATTATTCACAATAGCCAAAAGGTGGAAGCAAAAAAAAAAAAAAAAGAAAGAAAGAAAGAAAGAAAAAATAAAAGAGGAAGCAATCCAATAGTCCATCAATGGATGAATGGATAAACAAAATGCTTATCCATTTCAAAGTAATGAAATAATATTCAGTCTAAAATAAGAATGAAATTTCGATATATGCTTCAGTATGGATGCACCTTGAAGATATACTAAGTGAAATAAGCCAGACACAAAAGGTTAGATATTGTATGATTTTGCATATATGAGCTATGAGAACAGGCAAATTCCTAGAGACAGAACAGTGGTTACCAGGAGCTGGAATCAAGGAGTAATGAGGGGATATTGCTTAATGGGCACAGAATTTCAGCACAGGATGATCAAAAAGTTCTAAAAATGGATGGTCGTGATGGTTAAACAACATTGTGAATTATACTAAATGCCACTAAATTTTACACTTAAAAATGGCTAAAATGGCATATTTTATGTCATATGTTTTATCACAATAAAAAGGCAATACCTGAGAAAATGGAATGTCATAATCCCTGTAGAAACCAGTTCTTTTTTTATGAGAACTTTCTGTATGTTCCACATCTGAATCAAGACTGTAGTCTGAACTATCATCACTAGATGGGGAATTATGCTGAAAGAAAGGAAAAGAAAAATGTGTTACGTTTGCAAAAAGAAGGAAATTTAGCCATTAACTAAATAAGCTTCAGCAAGAGGTGCCAACAAGTAAATTATAGTACTCTAGCAGATTTTATTTTTTGAGAGAGAGGGACAGTGAGAGAGACAGAGAAAGAGAGAAACAACTTTATTTAGTTTTTCACATGGCCTTAGTTGCTCCAACACTCAGTTGTGTATGTGGTGCTGGGGTTTCAACCCGGGTCCTCGTGCTTGACAGGCAAGCGCCGAAACACTGAGCCACCGCTCCAGCCCCTCTAGTTGATTCTCAAGTACAACTGAAAATTACTGCTCCACAGGCTACCACCACCACAACTTCTCTAAGGTTTTCTGGGAGAAAAGTATTTCTTCCTCTGTTTATAAAAAAACATTTTCCTCATCATCCCTTTGGCCCAAGGACTTCAAACAAGTCCTTTGGGTTCTAAATGATCTCATACATAAATTAATCTTAAAGGAAGTAAAATTGGCTCCTCATCACAAAAAGGGGTCCTAGAACATGAGAAGGGTATGCATTAATTTATTTCTATATAAAATGGCTTTAGAGTTTCTATTCTATTGCATGAGTACCCTAAAATTAAGATTCCAAAACATATATATAAAATAAATCTAGCTCATAAAATTAAACAGTGAAATGAAAGCAAAAAGTAATTGACAGTAACTGAAAAAAATTTTTCAAGTCTGAACACAATTCCAAATTACCTTTGCAAGTTGAACACCCTCTTAAGAGTTCTTAAAGTTTACACCAATGAAGACACTAACTGTATGTTCTTATTCCTGCATTGCAAGTATGTAGGTATTAACACAAATACAGTGAAATTTTGTTAGAATGAATTAAACTAATGCTCTTACAGAGGAAGAATCTGTTTTGCTCCATTCCATCCTTAAATGCTCTTTTAGAGAAGACAATCTAAGTGCTCTTGGATTTTTTTGTGTGTGTGGTGTTCGTTTTGTTTTGTTTTTTTAATTAGGTGATATGGTATACTTTTCAAGAATTTCTGTTTTCTTTTATTCCTCCTTTTGGTGGGGTGTGAGGAGTGCTGGGAATCCAACTCTGGGTGTGGCACTTGCTGAGCACAAGTTCTACCACCGAGCTACCATGCGCCTGGTGCCTATCCCTCCTTCTTACGAGTGACAGAATTGTTTTGAGTTGTTCATATTTAAGTGTTTGAAAGTGCTGCTTTAATTTTTGTTATTTTACCTATAATACATTGGTGAATTATTTCCTTCAATATACTCAGTTGCTAAGTACTGAAGTTTAAGTCTAAATTATTATGTTTTTTACAAAACTCAACAAACATCATGTTAACTCATGGTGAGTAAGGAGGGAAAAGACATAAAATTCAAGGACTAATATGCAAGCCACACAGTGACTCCAAAAATATGTAAATGGTGACAGAAAAAAAAATCTAAGGACTAAGATGACTTCCTCTAAACATAGGGGCTGGAGTGGTGGCTCAGAAGTTCTGGCAAGTTCAAACCCCGGCACCACATACACAAGAAAGTGTAGGAGCAACGAAAGGGTCAGAAAAGCAAAAACCAGATGAAAAACTCAATAGAATTTATTCTCTCTTCCCTCTTTAAAAAAAATGTTTTCCTTATGATGTTAAGTAAAAATGTGAATATAAAAGAAGCTATTCTCCCTAACAGAAAGCAGAAAAATGACAGGTAAGAAATAACTAAAACACTAATTAGCAGTAGTTACTCTAGTAAGTTTAATTTTAGGTGGTTTCTTTTTCATTTTATTATTTCTGAATTGCCTAATTTTCTTGGGGTAGCTTTTGCTTTAAAAAAAAAAAGACAAGTATTTTTAAGACCATATTCAAAGACTCTTAAGAATTTTTTTCTTCCTCAATCACAAAGCAGATACTCATCAATATTTTTGAGAGGCACGCTGAAGGTGTTTGGGAGATTTATAAAGTGGAAGTCTTCTCGTACTTCTGAGACGGCTCCTGTTTCACTTTCACTGCTTGCTCTGAGCAGCCTTTCCCTTTTCCGTGCAGAGTGCATTCTTAAGGATTCAGCTTTCACAGTCCTTTCAAAATTACTCCCAAGACCCCACTTTCAATGTAACCTCTCTGTGTATTTTAGCAGAGCTCCCTGTACTCATTATATCTAAATTAAAACCCATTATCCTTTTTCTAAACTAGGACTACCTACCTTTGGCATTTAATGATTTGTAACACCATCATTCTCCTTGGTTAAAAATGTAAGCATCACTTTGATTCCTTCTTTTCACACCTCTATAATTCATGTCAAATCCTTCTATGGAATTTTCTTTCTTTCTTTTTTTTTTTTTTTTTGGTGCTGGGAATTGAACCCAGGGCCTTATGAATGCTAAATAAGTGCTATTTCACTGAGCTACACCACCAGTCTCTTCTATGGAATTTCTTAGATTTATCTATCTCTTGCCATTCTTGCAACCACAAATTTGTATCAAACTTTCATCCTCCAAAATAGCAAACAAAATGTAATATGGTCTAAAACAAAGCCTGTTTTGTACATGTAATAATATTACACATTAGTAAGTGCATAATAATAATATAGGAAGACTGCATACCAAGTGTTCCCTATGGAATGAGATTAGAAGAGACTTTTCTTTATATTAATTTCTGCCATTATATAACTTTAAAATAATCACCTTCATCTATCTTTGGCAACACAATATAGCATTCAAATGTGGTTAGTAGTCAGTTGGGTGTGGTGGTATATGCCTGTACTCCTAGCAACTCAGGAGACTGAGGCAGGAGGATGGTAAATTTGAAGCCAGTCTTAGCAACTTAGCAAGACCCAGTCTCAAAATAAAATAAAAATGGCTAGGGGAATGGCTCAGTGATAAAAGCCCTCTTAGTTCAATTCTCAGTACCACAAAAAAAAAAAAAAAAAAAAAAAAAAAAAAAAAAAAAAAAAAAAAAAGGGAGGCAGGGGCTGGAGTGGTGGCTCACTGGTTACGAAGCTTGCCTGGCATGCGCAAGTACCAAGTTCAAAACTCAGCACTACGTACACAATGAAGTAATAAAAATAAAATAAAAGAGCAATAAAAGCCACATGAAAAACTAAATAAAACTGATTCTTTCTCTCTCTCTCACTGTCCCTCTCGCTTAAAACAAAATGACTATCTCCTGGTCTGTCTGCCTCCCATCTCTCAGACATACGGTCCACCCTGCACTGATGATCTTTCCCCAGCTGTCCCCTGTATAACATGGCTTTTCATCAGAAGTGTTTCCCTCAGACTAGTACATCAGTATTAAGCAGCTATGTGTTGTTTCAAGATCTCAAAATTAAATTACCTCACCTTAAATTCTGCCTCATTTACGATGAGCTCATGTTTCAAACTAGCTCATCTCCTTGAGGTCTCCTTCACTATAAAACACTGCTACAGAATCTGGCCGGGATGTTCATTCCTCGTCATTGTTAATATTTTTTCCTTTCTCTTCTATTTCTCACATCAACTCTAATCCTTACTGTGGTCTCCCTTTTCTTATTGCAGGTGTATGTGATCTAAACAATTAGCACATTGCAAAATGTCTACTAGTATCTTTACACTATGTGAGTTAGCACTTCATTACATACTGCTTGATTTTTTTTTTCTTTACTTTTTGTGGTAATGGGGATTGAACACAGGGATGCTCTACCATGGAGTTATAACTTCAGCTCTTTTTATTGATTTTTTAAAGAGAGAGAGAGGGACAGAGAGAGAAAAAGAGAATCAATTTTATTTATTTTTCCATCTGGCCTTTGTTTCTCCAAGACTTAACTGTGTATGTGGTGCTGGGGTTTGAACCTGGGTCTTCACAAATGTCAAGCAAGTGTTCCAACCACTGAGCTACCACTCCAGCCCAGCTCTTTTTATTTTTCTATTTTTAACTTTGAGATGGGTCTCACAAGTTGCTAAGGCTTAAACTTATCATCCTCCTGCCTCAGTCTCACAAGTTGTTGGAATTGCAGGCATAAGCCACCATGTCTGGCTCATAATTGGTTATGCTTATGATTTATCCCCCCTGAAGCTCATCAAATACAATCAAGATAGAATTATGTGGGGCTGGAAAGGTGGCTTGGCAATTACAGTGCTTGCCTGGTATGCCGAGTACATGGGTTTGAACTCTAGCATCACGTACACAACGAAGTGTGGGAGCAATGAAAGCTACATGAAAAACTAAATAAAATTGATTTTCACCTTCTCTCTCTCACTGCCCCTCTCTTTTCATTAAAAAAGACAGAATTATGTATTATCCTTCTTTAATCAATTTTTACCATAACATTATCCAATAAATTCTTACCTTAACTAGTTCAGACTAATTGAAAAATTACAGACAAACAAACTAACAAATCTTGTAGGGAGGAAGTTAACCAAAGGTAAAGAGCTCTAGGGACTAGCAAGAGCGTCCCCTGAGGCACACTGACACCAGGATAGTCTTCTCTGTCTTCCTCCCCTGCGTTTGTGTGACCTTCTAGCTAGATGGAAGCGAAGGAAAAAAAATACTGGTCCAGCAGTAACCAACAGAAAAGGCCTAGACGGCAAGCAAGACAAAGTATACTAAGCTGGTACAATGTCCTAATAGGTTTCTAACAAAAATTACAAATTTTCTAACAAAATGGACTGCCAGACTGGATCCTTTTCATTAACAGTTGTGTAACTGTAGTTGCTTTCTTAATGCAAGATCAAAGAAATGTGATGTATAGTTTGAACAGGTAGGATTTGTAAGTTCAGTAGAAATGGATCCTCTCTTACTCCATGTGGAATTTGTGCTTCCTAGTCCTGAAATTTTTAAGGTTCTTCTGGGCCACAACTCTGACAGAAAGGGGCGGAAAAGAGTACAGATAGTTAATTCAAACGGTACAGTAAAAGTCTTTATTCTTTAACATTTTTTTATATAGGAAGTTAATTAATTCCTTAATCACAGCTAAGAATGCACCTTCACCTTTCACTCCCAGGTATTAGAAGACCTTTGGGGCTGGAGCAGTGGCTCAGCAGTTATGGCACTTGCCTGGCATGCGCAAGGATTCAGGTTCGAACCCCAGCAACATGTACACAATGAAATGTCAGTGCAACGAAAGCCCCGTGAAAACCTAAGTAAAATTGATTCTCTCTCTCTCTCCCTCTCCTAAAAATAAATAAATTTAGGGGCTAGAGCAGTGGCTCAGTGGTTACAGTGGTTGTCTGCATGTGCGAATTTCAAACCTCAGCACCGCGTACACAATCAAGTGTCTCAACAACGAAAGCCATATGAAAAAACTAAATAAAAGTGATTTTGTCTTTTTCTCTCTCTCACCATCCCCCTCGCTTTAAAAAAAAAAGAAAACATTTAAATCTTTTTTCTATCTAGAATTTATCCTAATATAAGAAATGGCTCCACTTCTATATATCATATCATTATGTAATTCTCTCAGCATTGCTAATTTAAAAATTCATTGTCTGTCTGTCTACCTATCTAAGCTATTTGCCTATTTATTTTTAAATGCTGGGAACTAAACCCAGGGCCTTGTGCTTGCTAGGCAAATGCTATGCCACTGAGCTACAAATCCATCTTTTTATACTGGTTTGAGGTGCTTCTCTATCACATATGACCTGTGCACATGTGCTGGGTCTATTTCTGGGTTTTTCTTTTCCAATCCACTGGCATATTTCTCCATGCACCAATATCAGACAGACTGTTCAATAGCAAGGGCTTTGTTGTGCCTTAATATGTTAGTGTCACCCCACATGTTCTTTTTTAGTATCTGTTCTTAGGTGGCAGTTTTACAATCCACAAATTCTTTAATACTCCTCCCCTTGAAAGGCAGGGATTAATTCTTCTCCCTGAGAGTGTGGGTTAGATCTGGTAACTCAGTTCTAAAAAACAGAAAGTCAAAGAAGTGAGGGTTCATCACTTCTGAGATTAGGTTATGAAAAGACTGTGGCTTTCATCTTGGGTATTCTCTTTCCTCTCTCATTCATGTTTCAGTGGCTCTGAGAACAACCAATTGACATCATGAGGGCACTGAGGCAGCCCATGGAAAGGCCCTATGGCAAGAGATTATAGGATCTCTGAAGGTTTGAAAGAGCCCTCTTTTCAAAAGATCTGGTCCTTGAATTTCTTAATAGAGAATATTACAGGGGCTGGAGCGGTGGTTCAGCGGTTTCGGCGCTTGCCTGGCAAGCACGAGGACCTGGGTTCAAACCCCAGCAACATGTACACTTACACAACTAAGTGTTGGAGCAACTAAGGCCATGTGAAAAACTAAATAAAGTTGTTCCTCTCTTTCTCTGTCCCTCTCAATGTCCCTCTCTCTTAAAAAAAAAAAAATAGAGAATATTACAAACTAAATTCTTCTAGTAGATTTTTTTGACTCTCTAAAATCAAGTTTGTAAAGTATTATTTTTCTAGAAAATTATCCATTTCATCTTGGTTTTCATAAAATTGTATAAAATAAATCTCTTCTAGTTTTAATTTCCTCTATTTATCTAACTTTAAATTTTTCTTTTCCTTTTTTTCTTGACCAGTTTGGCCAATAACATATATTTTTCTTTTTAAAACCACCCAGCCACCGCTCCATCCCTCCCTTTCTCTCTTAAAAAAAAGAAGAAAAAAAAATTAGTGCTGGAACAGTTGCTGGGTGGTTATGGTGCTTGCCCAGCAAGCCAGAGTTCAACCCCAGCACCACTTACACAACAAAAGTCTTGAAGCAACAAAGGCCACATGAAAAACTAAATAAAAATTGTTTCTCTTTCTCTCTCTCTCTCTCTCACTATCCCTCTCTCTTTAAAAAAAAAAAGGCAATGGGTTATGCTTTCTAATTTTCAGTATTTTATATTTCATAAAAATTTGTCAAAAGAATAGTTAGTAGAGTACAACTAACCTTATGTTTCTCACGTTTTCTCCTTTTAGATTTTTTCTTCTCTCTTTCTTTCTTGTGTTTTTTTCTAGATTTTCTGTAGGCTTTCTCATTTTTCTGTTTTTCATCCTCTTTTGCTTTCTGTTCTTGTGTTTCTTCAAATCCTGCATCATCTATTTCACCATCTTCTAATTCACCATCTTCTCTGTAGAAGACAAGGAAAATTTTAATTTTCAAATGTCAGTCCTAAAATAAATCTTATGGAAACATTTCAAAAGAAAAAAAGCATGTGTCAAGAATTTATGTTACATTAATTTAAATAAAACTTTTTCTATGGGGGTTGGGGATTTAGCTCAGTGGCAGAGTACTTGTCTAGCACACACAAGGCCACGAGTTTGGTCCTCAGCCCTAAAAAAACAAAAACAAAAACAAAAACTTTTTCTATCAATGGCCTGAGAATAAATATTTTTTTACATTCAAGCCATATATGGTTTTTATTATAAATTCTTCTGTTTTTAAAACAAACTTTAAAAATGTAAGAAGCATCCTCAGTAGCCAAAGTCTGCCAAACTCTAACTGAGATTAAGATCATGGACTCTCCCCAAACGAATGAATGAATACAATGGTATTCCAAAGTATTAAAATAGTTACCATCTACTACAATACCTTCAAGGAAAAAAAAAAGGTAAACTAAAATACTTGAGAAAATACTCTGATTACAAGAAATAATTTTTAACTTAATGGCTCATATACAGTTATAAATAGCTTTAAAATAAAAGCAAGCAATACTATTTCTTAACAGTAAACTTCAAAAAGGAAACAATTTTAACACATAAGTAACAAAACTCAAGCCATAAGAGAAGTATTAATTCCTCTTTTGAGTTATCTTTAAAAATGTAAAAAATAATCAAGGTAAATCTTTATGCAGACCAAAAGAGGCAACGAATCTGTAAAAATAATCACAGTAAACTTATACATTTAACTCCACTTTCCAAATACTAGTATCTGCTACTAAGGAAGCTGAATCTTAGAAACTGATATTTTATATTGATTTTTATAGTTATAGAAGCCAAAACATCCAAACTGTGGTGTGTACTTTTCAAAGAAAATTTAGAATTACTAGAAATGTATAATTTCTAAAATGCAAAATTGGTTATGTCACTCTTCAGCTAAATATCTTCAATAATGACTTCTCAAAACTGGGAACAGAGTAAATAGCCTTAGTTAAGACTGGTCATTAGCTGCTGATTGCTGAAATTGTGGGATGTGTATATAAGGATTCATTCTACCATTTATCTGTTTAAGTTTTCTATAATAAAAAGACAGTTTTCACTGTCTGGACTGAGGATATCAAATCTCCTTGTTATTGGCAAAAAAAAAAATCCCTTTGAGTCTCTGCTTAACCAATTACTTTCAATTTCTTAAGTCTCCAAAATCTCTCCCTGCCCTGCTCATCTCAGCACCCACCCCACTCCCATCTCTGTCATCTGACTAAAATCAGTACAAATTTAGGGCCCAGTTTAGATGCCATTTCTTCCAAGACTCTGCTTCTTACTACCCAGGTTTAGACGAGATGCTCCACTCTAAGCACTCCCTAATAACCCTCCATTTCTCTCCTCCCTGCACTCTGTACACTATGTTCAAATGCCTTGCTTACTGGTTGGCAAAAGCAGAGCATATTCAGAGCCCTAGCATATAGCATGGTACCCTTCTGTTTACTGAATTATTCAGTGTGCAATGTCCCTAACTCTTGCATTATACAACAGGTATCATGTGATACCACCCTAACATGAATGTAGTTACTGGAGTTTTTTTCCCCAGCTTCTATTATAAAATCAAAATGGATTTGAAATTTCTTGTGAGGCAGGCTTGGTGTTCTTTGGTTTTAATAAAAATTTTTTGAACTTTTAAAACTATGAAACTTTATGACCCAAGGAAATCAGTACATATAATCACCAAAAGACAAATATAAAATGGTTTTAGCAGCTTAATCATAATAAAAAATCATAAATCTCCAAATCTCCACCAACTGGTGAATACATAAATTGTGCTTTACATATATAACAGAATATTACAAAGAAAAAATTAAGTACTGCTAAACAATATGCACGAGTCTTATAGACATAAGTGAAAAAGACCAGACATGAGACACTACTATGTAATTCCATTTACATATATTCAAGAACAGGAAAAATGTATCTACAATGACAGAAGCCAGAGGAGCAACTGCCTCTTGGAAGAGTATATCTGGCCAAAAAAAAAAAAAAGAGTGCTTTCTGGAGTGTTGAAATATTCTGAACATTGATCTGTGTTATGATTACTACATGTACATAAATATGTATAATTTGTGAAAATAAATAAGGTAATACATTTAAAAATTATTCATTTTACTATGTTTATACCACAATAAAATCTTAAATACAAATGATAAAAAAAAAATCTATGGGTGCTTATCCTTTCACTACCTCTTTCCCCCAAGTTGAGCTCCTTAGAAAAATCTTACACCTAGAAATCAGTAATTCGTATTTAGCATTTTGACTGGAGCTATTTAAAAACATCAAGCACTCAAGCTGAAAAATGCTACCTATAAATTTATGTCCTAGTTTATAAATTCTTTAAATGCAAGATATGGGCTTTGCATATTTCTTATTAGGCATAAAACACTTTAAGTTTTTAATTTTTTTCTGTCATCTCCCTTAGCCTATTTATCATTTTCAGCATTCGTTCAAGAACAGATATAAACATTAATTTGTTTTGTTACAAAAATGAGAGAAAAAGAGGAAATAAAGAACAATGATTCACATTCTACAAACTGCTTCCAATTGCTTAAAAAGTCAGTTTGGGCATATCTGGAAAGCACGTGTAACACACAGGAAAAAGAAGACTTAATGGGAGGAAAGCTGGGTTCTAATTCCAGCTGTTACCAAAATAAAGCTTTCTTTATTCAGCAACTAGTAATGTAGTAATCTGTAGATAATAACCTAGCTCTGATCTTGAGGAAAAACCAGTAGAGATAAGAGAATTAAAAATGCTTGCCAGGGGCTGGAGTGGTGGCTCAGCGGTTTCGGCGCTTGCCTGGCAAGCACAAGGACCTGGGTTCAAACCCCAGCACCACGTACACAACTAAGTGTTGGAGTAACTAAGGCCATGTGAAAACCTAAATAAAGTTGTTTCTCTCTTTCGCTGTCTCTCTCACTGTCCCTCTTTCTTTAAAAAAAAAAAAAATGCTTGCCAGTCTCAAGATTTTGAATTAGCTCAACACTATTATCTCTTTTGTTTACTAAATGCAGACATTTTTAAAAATTTAATAAAACAAAAAGAGAAGTTCCTAGGTCAATTATATACAGCGACTTCTTAAATATGGAGGTAAGAATGATCATGTTCTTTTCAGGAAAGTGGCATATTCGTTGTCATGTACCAGACACTGGTAAATAACTATCCATCTAGTAAACAAAATTACTTTTAAAAGAGTTTATTTTTTAGTCAAATCCACAAAGACAAAAAGTAGATTAGGGATTGCCAAATAGCCTAGAGGGAAGAATGGGAAGTGATTATCAATGGGTCTGGGATTTCCTTTTGGAAGTGATGAAAATGTTCTAAAATATGATGGTGTTGATGACCACACAACCCCGAATACACTGGAAATCAATTATATACTTTTTTAAAAGAATAAATTATATCTCAATAAAGTCACTACTTTAAAAAAGTTTTTTTTCTGTAGACTTGAATATCTAGATCGGAGACAACTGGAGAAAACCATAATATCCTATGGTATAAACTGAAGACTGTGAAACTGGTCAGTACTGTCACTGTCCATATGTCCTTGTTCTGAAGGTACTCATTCAATCCTTATAAACTGATATGCCTCAACAAGGGTTCTAGTCTTCTCCACTTTGATATTGCTGCCTATTGAAATAAATTCACCTGAACCATACAGTCTTACCTCTACAAGTAGTTTCTGCTTTCTCTTTATGATTGCCTAAATGCTCCTCTTACAAGCTACAGATCAGAAACTGAGTCTTCTGGAAGAAACACAAAAGCCTCAATAAAAGACTATACGTGCACTCCTGATGGATAACATTATAAGACATTACTCACAAATACGAACTTCCGAGACAGACTGACATGATCACCACAATAAACACAATTTGTGACTGTGTGGGGATTTCTCCAGAATCAGACAACATAATAGAAAGTGCTTATCCTAAAACCAGTAGAACATGGCTTTCCCAGATACTTGAAATCACCACTTAGGTCTCGTCCTTCTAAGCTTTTATACTGATTCATGCTGTCATTTCTCCTTCACCATGGTGATGAAGAAGAAAACTGCTTTATAGCTCTGCCCTGAAGCTGTTTGGGCTTTACAGAGGCCGCATAGACCAGGCTCAGCAGAGGTTGACATAAACCTCAACAGACTGCCTCTGATCCTTCAGGACACTATGGGATTCTACAACCAGGCTATCTCACACACCTCCCTACTTTGTTGGAGACTCCTGGGAGGAAGTTTCTCATTCACCTTGCAGGCTTCCAGTGAGATCTGAGATTTACCACAGCTGCAGACTAAGAAAAATGTTTAGCTGTAGTATGGAAACAGTTCCTCAGAATGCCCATCACACATGCTGCTGATCCTCTGGCTCCTTCCGTTTTGCATTGTCTTGTGGAACAAGGGACTCAAGCAGCTGACACTATGCAGGTTGTGCCTCTGCTGTCCACGTAACAAAGTGTCTGAATCCTGCTGGCTCTATCGGTCAGCATGCTTGACAGGTAACTAGGTCAAAGTTTTACCCCTTCTACTCTGTATTCTCTCAACCTATATAGTTTATGTACAGTCCTCTTGAGTAAGTCCTAAACTAACTCCCTACCCTACACCTTCAAACTACATATATTTCCTCAAGGAAAACACTGCCTGATCATACTGGGGCCATGAAAGGACTACCTGAGTCTTTGAGATATTCTATCCCCAAACCAGACCTTGGATATCTACATTCTCAATGACTTATCTTACTTATCACTTACAGCTTCAGAGACAGGTTCCCTTATTCTGTATCTACTACGTTTCTACACCTTCTAGAATGTATTTAGCTAGCAGAAACTCTGATTGCCCTTTTTACTATCTAAAGCCATTTTTCTTGGTTGGCTTTACTCCTCAAGCCAATCTCAGAATCTGTCAAAGCCTCAAATCTCAACCCAAATACTGACTCCTTCAGGAATGAGACTTAATACAAAAAATGGGCAATATTATACACATACATACACATACACACTTGGGTGTTCTATTTTGTTTTTAGTACTGCAGATTGAACTTAGGACACTAATACTGAGCTACATTCCCAGCTCCCTCTCTTTCTTCCTTCCTTCCTTTTGGTACCAGGGATTGAACGCAGGGTCACTTTACCATGGGCCATATCCCCAATCCTTTTTTTATTTTGAGAGGGTCTCACTAAGCTGCTGAGGCTGGCTTTGAATTTGTGATCCTCCTGCCTCAGCCTCCAGAGTCATTGGGATCACAGGCACACGCCACCACATAGGCCCCTATATGGGCAATATTATAAATTTTTAACTAATCTAATCCTCTTTTATTTTTTAAACTATATGTGACCTTCCTAATCTTTCTTTCTTGAATCTATAACATATTTACTCATATTTGCTTCATCAAAACCTAACCTTCAGGGGCTGGAGCGGTGGCTCAGCAGTTTCCGTGCTTGCCTGGCAAGCACGAGGACCCGGGTTCAAAACCCCAGCACCACGTACACAATTAAGTGTTGGAGTAACAAAGGTCATGTGAAAAACTGAATAAAGTTGTTTCTCTCTTTCTCTCTCTCACTGTCCCGCTCTAAAAAAAAAAAGGAAAGAAAAAAAACCTAACCTTCAGGGCTAGAGTGGTGGCTCAGCGGTTATGGCACTTTCCAGTCATGCGCAAGTACATGAGTTCAAACCCCAGCACCACCACATATACAACCAAGTGTCCAAGCAATGAAGCCCACATGAAAAACTAAATAAAATTGATTCTTTCTCTTACTGTCCCTCTCTCAAAAAAAAAAGTAAAAGAAAAAAACCCCCTAACCTGCATAACAACTTTTACATAACTCCATGCACCAAGTGTTCTCAAGTCTTTCAGAACATGCCTCTAGGAGGGTCTGACAGAATGCTAATCTGGCATGGAGGTCATATAACTGAAAACTGATCAAGTCAGGCACCATGGTGCACACCTGTAATCCCAGTGATTCAGGAGGCTGCGTGTGACAGGATCACAAGTTCAAGGTCAGCCTCGGCAGTTTAGCGAGGTCCCAGTGAGACCCTGTCTCAAAATTTAAAAAATAAAAAAAAGGATTGGGGATGTAGCTCAGGGTAAAGACCCTTTGGTTCACTCAATCCTCCGTGCCAAAACAAAACAAAACAAAAAACTTATCAAAACCATTAATAAGGGCTGGAGCAGTGACTCAGTGGTTAAATTGTGTGAGGACCTGGGTTCAAACCCCAGCACCACATGCAAAGCTAAATAAAGCAGATTCTCTCTTAGAAAAAAACTATTAATAATATTGACTGAAAAGGTTAAAAAAAAAGTCTTAGAAGTATGACAAACTAATCTAAAATCAATGATCCAAGTAGTTATACATACGCGTGGAGCCTAGGTTTCTTTTTTTGTTTTTTTAGGGCTGAGGACCGAACTCGGGGCCTTGTGCATGCTAGGTAAGCGCTCTGCCACTGAGCTGAATCCCCAACCCCTAGAGCCTAGTTTTCTTGCTGGCAAGCCAAGAAAAATTTTGAAATACTGCTAATACTTCCTGCTGTACATGGAATAGTGCCACGGGGAAGGCTGACAGTCTACAGTCAAAGTGAGAGAAAAGGCAGCTTTGTCATCAAAGCAGGCTCGGAAAACTCTTGAAATATCATCTCCTGGGCTCCTCCTCTGCTCATCACTCCTAAGTGCTGTCCAGTGGCTCATAATAGTTATGGTTATTCTTATCTGTCTTAAAAGTTTTCCAATGCCTGCTCTTCAGAGTCACATATGCTATCACACAGTTGTTATTTGTTATTTCGTCGATAATACAAAAACTTATTTTGCAACAGAAGGAAAATAAGGGGCTCTGATATCCAGCCAGGCTGTGCAAGGCCTTCAGTTAGAACTGTAAGGACCACACCCTGCACAACAGAGTAGGAAACCTCCTGTTCTTGCTCTGAATCTACGGGACAAAGGGAAGGTCAGAAGCAGAGAACTGTTAAGATGAAACCAAGTTCCTAGTGTGTCCCAAGGTGCACCTAACACTCATATCCTAGCTCAGATCTCTTAAAGCAATGCCTGTATTTTTGTGATGTAAGAAAAAAAATCAAAGGGGAAAATTTCTAGTCCCCAAATGAACTTGAATACCTAGAATTTTTCCCAATACAAAAAAAAACTTAACTTTTCTCTTTATCTGCTTCTACTTTCAGTGTGGAGAGACAAACTGAATTCATTTTTTACCCAGCAAGCAGATTGACACAGATTTGTTTTAAGCTCTGGTGGCACCTGCATTATTCCTATAAAGGCATTTGCACAATCTTTTATTGAACAAACTAAAACATGTAAATAAATCACAGTTAAAATTCTAAAGATTAAGATGAGGCTAAGGTTGAGATTATTTTACACAGGAGTATACCATAAACCCCTGAATAATTTTTAGATGTAAACTGCAAATTTGGCTCAGAGCTTCAGAAAGGAAACAACAGTGTTTCCAAGAAAAACAAAACAAAATGAAAATATTTGCTCAAGAGAAGCATTCTTCCTTGAAATAATAAAGGGAAACTTCTCCATCAACTCCTCATAAATATTATGATAAATTATTATATACTGTATACTTGATATTATGGACACTGTAAACCAATATAACAGTTCATTGCTTACAACATATGCTAATTTGAGCCAAGGGCTGGCTGCCAAAATTCAATTAAGAAAAAGCAATTATACAAGGAAACAAAGTAAAATTATCTAAGCACACAATTATCTGATGTTCTGACTTAATCCTAGGGTGAAATCCACAAGTCTGGACTGATGATTCTAAAAACTAAATGTACAGAATCTTATCTCTTCGGCTTTAAAAGAAAAAGCAGTTCACTCATTTAACATGTATTTATCCACCACTTTCTCAATAGGGACACAATAGTAAACAATAAAGACACCTGGTTTCTTCTCTCCTGGAGTTTTTAATCTAGTGGTGGGAGAAACCACAAAGAATCACCCAAATAAACACAAAATAACAACCATCCAAGTATGTAAAGGAGGTAAGCAGTGCCATGGGCTCTGCAGTGGGGGAAGCCATCTGTCAGGGAAGTCTGGAAAGCCTTCCCTAAGGCAGCATGAATGAACCAAAACCAGGTGCTAGCCTGAGCATGGGCACGCGGGGAGGGACCTCTGCACGTAGAGGAAATTTCTGTGAAGAGAGCATGATACACGACAGGAACAGAGACAAAGCTAATGTCACTGGATCATAAAATAAATATGAATTGCTTTAACTTTTCTGGAGTTATTAGGGTTTATCAGGAAATGGTGGCCTCCAGAGTAGACCAGGTGAGTTGATAACAAGGGATTTGGACTTCTAAGATGCTATTGAGTTTTCTTTTTATTGGACATTATTTTTTTAAGTGCTCAAAGAATATTAATCCAAACCTTTTATCACACACAC
This sequence comes from Aplodontia rufa, assembly GCA_004027875.1. Taxonomy (NCBI): domain Eukaryota; kingdom Metazoa; phylum Chordata; class Mammalia; order Rodentia; family Aplodontiidae; genus Aplodontia; species Aplodontia rufa. Next base: position 117,725 of record PVKS010001961.1, read on the forward strand.
AAAAAAAATTTAAGCAGTAAAAAGACACTGGACATGGTGGTGCACATCTGTAACCCCAAAGACTCAGGAGGCTGAAGCAGAAGTATCATAAGTTCAAGGCCAGCCTCAGAAACTAAGTGAGACTCTATCAAAATAAAAAAAGAATGGGGCATGTAACTCAGTTTTAATGTGGGTTTAATAACCAGAACAAAAAACAAAAAACAAACAAACAAAAAAAAAACAAGGGCTAGAGTGGTGGCTCAGTGCTGCAACACTTGCCTGGCATGTGCAAAGATGCAGGTTTCAACCCCAGCATCACACACACAACAGTGTCGGAGCAACGAAAGCCACATGAAAAAATATATAAAATTTATTCTCTCTCACTGTTGCTCTCTTTTAAAAAAGAATCAAATCATAGAAAATGGTCCCCTTATTTTATTTCTGGGTTCCAGAAAAATTGATAACAAATGGTACAGATTAGATTACAGCCCACTTTGTAAAATCTATCTCTATATCAAAGTCAGAAGAGGCCAAAAAAGGAGGAATGCTGGAAGAAATAAAAAATTCTGTTAAGACTTGCAGTTCTATTAGAATAAATAAATCAAATGAACAAAAAAAGCTAAGCACTAACATCCAGAATATAGTGAGGTAAAAGCTGCCAGCACGGCGATTTCCACCAGCAATTAAAGAGAACCCACACAAAACACAAAAACAAAAAACCCTCTCATCTAATGAGCACCCAGGATTCTGGCAAAATGAGGTCACCTGAACCTGAAAATTAAAATAGAAGTGTTAAGGGCACTGCTTTCAACTTGTGGCATGTCAAAACTGATTTTTCTCAAAATCATAGTAGGACAGATGATTCAAAAGTTTGAGAATCAGACTGTGTTCAGATGCTGCTTCCCAATCAACACTACGTACACAAACCTGACAAATGACCTGCTCCTCTCAGACCCATACTTCTCCTCTACATGACACGATTAATAGTCTTTACCGTCGCAGAGTGATTTAAGGAAGATCGATTTAGGAATTCTCCAGCACCATTCCTAGAGACAGCCCTCAACTAAAGTTTCCTTTCCTCTTGTGATCTATCTGAAATGTGCATATGTGATCAGAACATGTATTCTAGACTACAAGTACTTTCATAAAAAGGAACCGGGAAAAGCTATCAATCTAAGCAGCAGGGATCCTAAGAAGAAATTTCTCCTATTTTCCTTTGGGGAACAATGGTGAAAAACTATCTGGAACAGGTACAAGGAAAAAGGAAGAGGAGTAGGCCAAGTTTAGTTTGTCCCTCCAGGCATTTCTAGTGTATCCCTATTGCTATACAGAATTCAGTGCCACATGTGAAAGTGTCCCACATTTTGAGAGGCTCCCGAAGCAACTGTAAAAAACAAGATTGAGTGCTGACAGAGGGTTATGATGATCCGAAGTATCTAAAACAGGGTAAAGCAGCAACTGTCTAATAAAACAGGAAGGCAAGCTACACATTTTTATTTACAGAGTTCTTACAAAAATACCTTCAATGAAACTGGTTTCTGATAACAAAATATCCCATACTTAATTACCTGCCTTCATTTTCCATATTAAGAAGGTGAAAAAAAGTATTTCTGCACATTACTCTAGTAAATAAAGAATTTTAAATATATACTTAAGCTTAGAGGTTTGACATGATGAGGAAAACCACACCATTCCTTAAATATTCCTTAGGCTGTAAACGGAGATAGACTAGTGTGTAAATAAACCAAAATCACAGATTACCTTGCTACAGACTTTTACGACTTTAAAAAATTACTCTTTTAATATTTCACTTATTCTCCTGGATATCTAAGCTAGATCTGGGATTACAGGCATGCACCGCCACACCAGGCCTGGCGCAATACAGGTACAGCCAAAAGATGTAGGTATTTATTATGTCAATGAGTTATTAAATTCGATTTTAATTTGTTTATATAAAATATTTTGAAATGAAATCTTATATTTCAAGAATGCAAAATTCAACCCACAACCACTCCTAGAGATCTAACAGCAAATGTTATAAAGAACTCAATCCCAGACACGAGCACCAGTAATTTAATAACATTTTATTGTCAACTTCTAGTAATCAGGGAAAAGTCAAGCAAAAGAAGTGTTAGGTTAGTTCTTTATGCATTTTTTTTTTTTATTTAAAGAGAGAGGGACAGTGAGAGAGAGAATCAATTTTTTTAATTTAGTTTTTCATGTGGCTCTCGCTGTATGTTGGACACTTCGTTGTGTACGTGGTGCTGGGGTTTGAACCTGCATCATCGTGCACACCAGGCAAGCACTGTAACCACACAGCCACCACTCCAGCCCCCTTTATGCATTTTTAATGAATTCCCTCAATAGGTGGAAATTTGTATACACTAGAATTCTTGTTTTCTAAGCTAAAAACTTGCAGATGTAAGTTAGCCAGATTTAACTAACTTCATATTTTCTTAAAATATAATGTGAAGATAATTAGCATTCTTCATAAATCTAGACTTTATATTTCAAGAGTTAGAAAAGGGCATCATATTTTAAGACTGCAGCAAAATTGTCATGTAGTTCAATTATAATAATCTAGGACAAAATTATCTGTGATTGAGCAATATGGAAAAAAACTGGACACATTTATAAATGTCCAATATCCTAAACTAGTATCTGATACTAGAGTAACTATGATTTTGAAGTAACACAAAAGGTAGGGAAACTGAATCCATAAACAGGTTGTGGTTCTCACTTAATCTGCTCAATCACCTCATACAAGTCACTCCAGCCTGAGTCTTTTAAATGAAGACATTAATTCCTGCTCTGCCTATACGGACCAAGTGAAGTATATGAATTATAAACTCTGATATATGCACAAATATTGAGTATCATGAGAGTTCCAAATCTAGGTTCTTTAGTTTTGTAACAACTTTATGAACAGGTTGTGATTGACTGTTAGGTGTAGTTTTACTAATACTTTTCATAAACTTAGGACTCTCTTTAAAAACTACTTGGGAGTTAATATGGTCATTTATTTTTCACTTAAGAATGTGGGTATGGGACTGGAGTGGTGGTTCAGTGGTTTGAGTGCTTGCCTGGCATGCACAAGAACCCAGGTTCAAAATCCCAGCACCACATACACAACCAAGTGTCACAGAAATAAAGGCCAGATGAAAAAATAAAATTGATTCTCTCTCTCTTAAAAAAAAAAAAAAAGAATGCGGATATGACATATGAAACTTTAAGTATTAAAATAGTTATTTAAATATTAATGTTAAGCCAGAACTCACATTAAAAACAAGTAAAATACATAAAAATAACTCTTTGCCAAAAGTAATAATTATCTGCTACAATAGTTAAAATCATTCAGGGACTACATTGGGTGGTATATGGCATCCATCAGCAGTCAAATAATACCTCCCAGAACCCAACCACCCCCAAAAAGAACATTTTCAAGGGGCTGGAGCGTTGTCTCAGCAGTTCAAGCACTTGCCTGGCATGCACCAGGACCCAGGTTCAAACCTCAGCACCACATAACACAACTAAGTGTCAGAGAAACAAAGGCCAGATGAAAAATAAATAAAATTGATTCTCTCGCCTCTTAAAAAAAGAACATCCTCAAGAAGTCAATTATAAAATTGGGAAAAAAAAGGATAATTCATAACAGATACTAGAAAGCTAGGCACACAGGACCAAATGAAAGACAACTAAATTTAAGATATTAATGTGCAATGAAAAGAACTGTTATTTAACCTAAATGGAAATAATGAAAGAGAAGAGTAACAGCAAATGCAAGCAATGCCCTCATGAGCACTACCCAGGAGAAAAGAAGCCCTGTAAGGCAGAGAGATACAAGTAAATGCTTAACAGGTACACTATGGGGATGAGAATGAGCGCCTAATGCCATCTACAGTTTTCATCATTTATAACCAATTCCCTTGTTCTAATCTCATGTTCTTGTTCATTAGGCAACTCTTGATAATTTGGTTTTCCCTATAGCACTACACAGAGAAAATACACTCTTTGATATGAATACCTAATCCTCATTTCACATGATTAAACTGGCATTCTTACATATAATTTTCTTGTGATGGGGATACATATCGACATAAAAGTGGGCTCTGAAGTAAGAGTTCCTACTTATATACTTTGTGACCTTGAGGAATTTATCAATCTCTTCATATCGATTTCCTCATTCTCTTCCTCTTCTGTAAAAAGGGGTACTAATAACAGACTCTTCCTCCTAGGGTTGCTATGGTGATTGAAAAATACACCATAGCTGGGCGTGGTGGTGCACACCTGTAATCTCAGGGACTCAAGAGGCTGACACAGGAGGATCACAAGTTCAAAGCCTAGCCTCAGCAACTTAGGAAGGCCCTAAGCAATTTAGTGAGACCCTACCTCAAAATAATATATACAAACAAGGGCTGGATGGGCTGGAGTGGTGGCTCATTGGTTACAGCACTTGCCTGGCATGTGCAAGTACGTGGGTTCAAACCCCCAGCACCATGTACACAACAAAGTGTCAGAGCAACGAAAGCCACATGAAAAACTAAGTAAAACTGATTCTTTCTATGTCTCCCTGTTTTTTTTTAAAGGGGGGCTGGACATGTGCCTCAATGGCTAAGCACCCCTAGGTTCAATCTCTTGTACCAAAAATAATAATAGTAATTCATATAAAGCAAAACAGTACCTGTCCTATAGCAAGGGACTAATAAACACTAGTCATTGTTATTAGCTTTGAGCATGCATTTACATTTCCAAGGGAACAGCTGGGGAGACTGATCAGTTTCTGAACCAGAAAAAACAGGGCCACTAGTTGCATGACAATAGGTCACACAAATGCACAAAAGAACATGCTGGTGGCCCTGGATTGAAGGTTAGACCAGGTGAACTCTAGGTCTCCTACCCATGTGAGGTCTTTTTACCAAAAGGCCATCCTGTTCAGGTGAAAACTTAATGCATAACAAAGAACTGCAAACTCAAAGGCTTACAGTGGTCAGGCAGGTCAACTAAATGAGTGAAACACACCTTAGGTGGTGAATTTGCAGAGTGTACGAGTGAGAAAACTGTGGAGAGTAGAGAGCACAAATCACACCTTAAAACCATTCAAACACCAATATTTTGAACACTGTCAGGCAATGGTGTATCCAGACTCTGAGCCTGTAGGCCACCAGTTGAAAATCCTGCAGCATCTTTTTATTCAAGTATTGAAATGGAGCTCGTTTAGGACAACGTATATCTCGTGACTTATTTTTAACCCTTGCTTTCCATTATTGCCCTTTCTTGAAACTTTCTCCTCCTTTGGCTTCCAGAACCTTCCAACCTTTTCCCCATACCAAGGGCACATGCCTACCTGAATGAATGATCTCATTCATTTTTATTTTAAGAGAGGGAGGGAGGACAGAGAGAGGGAGAGAGAGAGAATCAATTTTATTTAGTTTTTCATGTGGTTTTCATTGTTTCAACACTTAGTTGTGTATGTAATGCTGGGATTTGAACTCAGCCACAATTAGGAGTATCTCCAAGCCCACTGGGACCACCCACCACACTTCTGCTAAAATTTCCCTACAAGACCCTGCTTCCAGGTAAAGCAAGTTATCACCTATCACCTCTCTGGCTGCTTCAATTTTAACCAGGGAATCAATCTTCTTCCTAGGCAAAATTAATACTTATGTCTATTTACCCACTAACTGGATAAAAACTTGATATCATTGACCCAATTCATTATATCCCTTTAGAGTCTGTAATGATGGGTATGGAAAATTACCAGAAATCAGACATATGAGCCAGTCAGCAAACCCCCTACTCACTGTTTCGAAATCTACTGACTTGGGCCCTTATCAGAAAAATCACTCTTCCAGAAACTCCTGTTTTAACCAGAAAACTAGAACTTGGCCCCCTCCCTGCTCAGTCCCTCTATTTCCACCCCATGCTGTGGTCCCTGACTCCTGTGGGTCCCCCTCAGCAGGTTTCTCCCAAATAAACCTGTGTTACAGTTGAGCCACTGCTCTCCTCATCCTTTCTCCCTCATTTGCCTCTTTCCTTACATGCCAGGCAGGTGCCCTACCTGCTGAGCCAGTGCTCCAGCCCTGATCTCACTCATTCCAACCAACATCTCAACTAAAAACTCTACTTATGTCAACACCAAGAAATAACTCATGAATTCTGGCTTGTGGCTGGCCGCTCCTTCATTGCCACTACCTTTGATCAGGTCTTCAACTGATTTCTAGACTTCTAGAGCAGCTCTGGCTCATTTTTTCCACCAGCAATCCTATGGGTTCTATCTCCAGTCAAACCACACCCAAATCTTACCACCTTTACCCCCTGGCCTAAGCCACCATGACCTGTTGTTTACCTACACTACTTGACGGCAGTTCCCTTTTCCTACTCTTGCACCAATGCATGATCCTATCCCTCCTCGGTTCAAATCCCCCAGCAGCTCCCACAGCTGAGTGAAATCCAAGGTCCTACGATGGCTTATGAGGCCTTATAATCGCTCACTACCTAACTTCATCTCCATTACTCTCTGCTTGCTTATTTTTCTCTAGCCACTTTGCCCCCTTGCTTTCTCCTTAATCATACCAGGTTCATTCCTGGATCAAGGCTTTTTTTACCTCCCATTCCTTTATCTGGAAGGCTTTTCCCATATATCCTGGGCTTGAATTGCTCTCATAGTTAAAGTTGTTGCTCAAATATTACTCTTTTATTAAGTTCTTCCCTAAACATCCTATTAAAAATAGAAATATCCCACCCACATCCACAGGACACATCTCCCTTTCTGCTTCATCACTATCTAAAACGTTTGGTTTTTGACATGTGGATTTTTTTTTTTTTTGTCCTCTCTCAAGAAGATGTTAGCTCAGTATGGTAAGGATTATATTCCTCACTGGTATATTCCACCTGCCAAGAATAACACATACTAAATATAAGGTGCTTAGGGGCTGGAGCAATGGCTCGGCAGTTACAGTGCTTGCCTGGCATGTGCAAGGACGAGGTTTCAAACCCCAGCACCACACACACAACAAGGAAATGTTGGAGCAACAAAATCTGCGTGTAAAACTAAATAAAACTGATTCTCTCTCACTGTCCCTGGAGCGGTGGCTCAGCGGTTATAGCGCTTCCCCGGCATGTGCGAGTACACAAGTTCAAACCCCAACACCATGTATAAAACGATGTCTTGGAGCAACGAAGGTTGTATGAAAAACTAAAAATTGTTTCTCTTTCTCTCTCTCTCACTGTCCCTCTCTCTTTTAAAAAAAAAGTGCTTAATAGTTAATGAAAATGACTGAAAAGCCTTGTCCTTTGTCTTCCTTCTACTGACCTCCCCTCCTGTAGTCCACTTCCTCCAAACCCCTGTGTAACATACCAAAACATGCAGCTGATCATCCTCCTGCTTAAAAAACTTTGATGGGATCCCCACATCCCATCAGGGGTGGGTATAGTCCCAAATTTATTAACCCTCTTCTCCATTTCCCAAAGTAGCTGCGCACTCTGCACACACTAACACCTGAGTCACCTGTGTCATGTCCTTCCTCTGCGCTTTTCCTATATCTTTGCCTCGACTTGGCCAGACTTTTCTTCGTCCTCCAGACCTAGTTACTTTATGACGACTCCCAAGCACACATCTGTACCATCAGGGCACATAGCTCACACCTCTCGCATGCTATTTGTGCCCTATGTGTTTACCAATCTGTTTCTCAGACTAGACGGTAAGACCTTGGGAAGCAAGTTCACAATGCTGCACATCATCCTTAGCAGAGTGGAAATACTGTAAGTCTGTTGATGGAACATTTCCTCTGAGACATAGTGCTTTCTAATATTAAACCTGAACCTGCTCAAGAAAAACTAACTTGGATAATTTCAACAATGGTTAAATCAAGTGGATTCAGAAATCATACATAAGCTAATGGCTAGTCAGGAAAGGCAATTATACCACTGAACATACTAATATACAAATGAGATATTGCGTAGAATATAAAGTGTACTCTAACCTGAGAAAAGCCATCTTCAATTTTAAAATTGACTTCTTCATGTGAAAAGGGAAATCAGAGTTAATCTAGTTCAACTACCTACTTCACACATGAGAAAAATAATTACGAAAAAGAGAAGCATGCTAATCAAGTTAGGAAAAAGAAAGGATCAAAACCAGGTTTTATTGAAAATGGAGGGCTCTCTTAAATGAGCCACATTATAATTCCAAACTATTCAACCATTAAAAGGCAGAACTTATTCCATTACTTCCCTGTGCAAACTTAATGAAGAGTGAAAGTATTATTGCAAGTAGGAGTTTGCATACTTGGATTATTACCTAGGCTGTATCTGTGGAATCTTAGACAAATCACTAAACATTACACTACTACCGTAATTACCCACTATGTGAGATTAATGCAAAAATGAAATAAAAGCCCTCTCACAAATGGAAAGTATAATCATCTCCATCCTTATCTCCTCAGATTCTCCAGTTTAGTCTCTTGGCAAGATATTAATCCACTGAGGGGACTGTAAAGGACAGTAAACCACAAATGTGACTAGCTGGGAGTTTTGTTGTTTTTGTGTTACAGGACGAAGAAAAGCAGACTGGGAAGAAAAAGTGGGGAAACTGCTCGTAATGGGCAAAGAATAACATCCTCTCCCTAAGGAAAATACTGTCCATACCTCCCGTCAATTTAAGAATGGGAATCACAAGCTCTTATATCAGTTCATGCTAAAATTCTTCTTCCCCAGTGCAGGCCTGTCAAAACTTTTTATTATTAACATATATCAAAAAACTATAATAATTACTGGGTTATGTTTATTTTTTCCTATGTGTCCAAAATAGGAACTCAGTATTTAAACTTCAAGAGTTGTTTCTCAGTGGTGAAGCATTAGCTGAGCATACATGAGGTCCTAGAGGTTCTATGCCCTGTACCACTTTTAAAAAAAGAGTTGTTTTGTGAATTTTTTTAATTGGGTCAACCTCTAGCTGAAAGGGTTGCTGGAAATGTGCCTGAGAAAAATGAATGAAAGGGAAGAACTGAATGAAAAGAGTCAAGGATTATACCTCTCACTTTCCCCATCTTCCTCTCCATCTCTATCATTTCTAAAGACTTTTAGAAATGAGGTTGCAGGTTATCTTGAGTACTCCACTACATTCTATGTATGTAATAGCACTTCATAAAATACAATGTGTTTGCTCCAGGCATGAAAATATTTTAAGGAAAAGTACACCAAATGGATATTTTTTAAAAGTTACGCATTTGGGGGCTGGAGCGGTGGCTCAGTCGGTTCAGCGCTTGCCTGGCAAGCACGAGGACCCGGATTCAAACCCCAGCACCACGTACACAACTGAGTGTTGGAGCAACTAAGGCCATGTGAAAAACTAAATAAAGTTGTTTCTCTCTTTCTCTCTCTCACTGTCCCTCTCTCTTTAAAAAAAAAAAAAAAGTTACTCATTTGGTAAATAGATCTTGTGCAAAACATTTACCATATAAAATATGTACAAGAAAATAATTTGTGAAAGGAGAAAAAAATTGCATTCTTAGAATTCCATTTACATTTAGAATCTCATTCTTCTGAAAATTATAAGGAATACTTTAATTTTTATATCAAAATAATATAATCACAGATTTCATTTTTTTCTGCACACGCAACATACCTTAAATTTTCAAAACTGTCCAAAATAAACCATTGAGAAAATACCTAGCTCTATATAACAAATTTCATATTTCCTTCACCTTATTCACAGAAATTTGTATTACAACATAAAATAGCTATAATACAGAAGTACAAAATAGTTGAGGAATCCACTGATGAGTCCATTTTTCCCCAGAATTACTTCAGAATCATTCAGATGCTTATTAAAAATACAGATTACCACAAACCTACTCTAGACATTGATTCTATGGTCTAGGAAGGACAATAATCCTTCTTCTTAATCAAAATGAGTCTGAGAAGCTAATACTGGGAAACACTGGTTGACCTAATACACTGGTTTTCAGTTTTACATACATTTGAATTTCCTGGGGAGCTTTGCAAAATCTTAAAACCCTGGCTGAGGTCCAGATCAATGGAAATTGTAT
>PVKS010001962.1:0-127473 GCA_004027875.1 Aplodontia rufa
TCTTAACGACAGGTTACTCCCTAGTTTTTGTCTGTACCCTAGTTTTTTTTGTCTGTACTCGAAATCTGCATAACTCCTGGCAACTCCCTTAGGATTATAAAAGGAAATGTAGAGTCTGAATAAAGTGAGACAGCTCCACCTGGATCTCCTGCCTGTGTTCTTTCTTATTCTCAGCCCGTCCCTCAGGTCAGAACCCGGCTGGACCCGGGCATGGACCCTTTGGTCACTTGCCACATGGGCAATGGGCACCATATTAGGTGCCTTAAACTCATTGTTTCTAATGCTTGCTTTCATTCTGTAAGCTTGGGAATATCCTTATTTTACAGAAAAGGAAACTGAGGGTCATATGGATTGAAAGGTTTACATGAACTCTGACTCTTCCTGGTGAGATGGAGAACCTGATTACTAAATCCATCATAAAGAAAAGTTCTGGGATTTTCTTTTGTTCTTGATACATTTCTCAGATTAAAAAAAACAATGTGGAAGAATATATTCCCTTCAGCATCAGTTACCAATGCACAGTTCAACTGTCTGCTATTCAGCAAGTTCACGAGTGAGTCATCCTTACTTCTTTTCCCAGGCTAGACTCCAAAAACACTGCTCATCGTTTTAAAATGAGGAGGGTGTCAGCTTGGGATTGAACTCTGCCCCCTTTCCCACATCAGTTAACTGCATGTAGGTCCAGCATCTGCTGACTCTGAATTAGCTGATTACAATCAGAATCTTCCAGTCACTACATACAGGGTAAATAACTTTGTTATACAGTCATGAAGCCTGCTCTAGTAACATCTTTATAACAGATGTGTGCACAAGTGGTGCAATGTTCTCTAGACCTTTCTTATAAGATTTTTTGTGTTGGTTAAGTGGGACAATGTGTTTAAGCACTTAGTACTACAATCGTAACATAGGAAATCTGTGATATTAATGCCAGCTATTACTGTTGAGATCCATCAGGACATATCTCACCTCTACCACCACTTCCATCCAACACACACACACACCTTTGTGTGCATTTAGAACTTGGAGCTCCCATTATCAATACATCATAGATAACAAAGAAATGCAATTTGAATGAATGAAATACTAAGTAAATGCTAACTCAGACTTCCATATGTATATGTCAACTATTGGTAAAAGTACATGTCCATAGGGAATATTTTATTTATGTAGAGATATTTTTGTTTCATATTAGATATTTGAACATCTCTGTTAGCTCTAACCAATAGCAAGACATTTGTGCTATTCACATGCTGGCAAGAAAGATTTGAATGCAGGAAGTTTACTAAAGGCCTTTTCTAAAAAAATACCTGTGAGAAAGGAGAGCAGCAGAATTGGCCAGAGAAGGAGGCTAAACTGAGATGGGTCACAAGGAAGACTTATTTGGAGTTTGGTGGTCTTCACCAATTGAGAAGAGAATGTCTGGCCGGACTTTGTACTCCACTTGGTTAGTTGGTCACATGATACATGCTGCAACTAGGTTGGTAAACAGCCTCAGGCATGGCAGCTCCTTTGTTGTTAATTGTTTGTTTGTTTGTTGTTTTTTTTTTTTGGTACTGGGGATTGAATATAGGAGTCCTTTACCACTGAGTCATGTCCCCTGTCCCTTTTATTTTTTATTTTGACACAGGATCTTGCTAAGGTGCCTAGGGCCTCACCTCCCAAGTCACTGGAAGTACAGGTATGCACCATCTCACCTGGCCCAGCTTCTTTGGATTGAGTCAGTTTCCAGGCAGCTTTGAGCTTTTAGCAGCGAGGGAAATGAATGACTCAGCCCTAAAGGAAGAAATCTGCACGGTGCACCAGAGCATCCTCTACAATTTCCCCTTGCACTGGTCGTCCACTTGATTTATAGAATAAGGTCATCCCATCTGGCGAACAGCTCCTCCAGAATGCTTTTGCCCTTTTCAAGGTGAAACTGAGAGGAATGTTGGTACAAGCTGTAGTTCTTGCAGCTACAGAAATTCCCCTGGGGGGTCATTAGGAGTGACAGTAAGTGGGACCACTGCTACTTTCACACCTTTATTTTATTTCTTGAGGATGCAGCACTATCTATGGAAAATTGATTTGGAGAGTATCCTGAAGGATGATGCTTCAGCCTTGGAAAATATCATCTTCAAGACAGTTTCAACTACGACTTCAGTAGCACTGTCCTATTTTCTATCAGGCCAGCTGATTCTGGGTGATGCAGATGTAAGAGCAGTAGTGGTTCCCATGATCGCATGTCTGCCCAGATCTCCTTTCCTTGATCGGACAGGATGTGTGGAATTCTCTAACTGGAACTAACACTCATGAATTTTGAATACTCATTCTGGTGAAGGCATGCACCCACACTTGACTCCAGTGTCAGCTGAGGGAGGTGCCAGTACAACAGTAATGAGTGACAAGGATTCGGGGGGGGGGGGTGTCAAAGTATTCATCCTCGAAAGGCTTCATTCTGAATCTCTTTTTTTCTCCTTCCACTGGAACTTATGTCACATTCCTTCAGAGTCCATGTCTCAATTGCCAAGCATGGGAAAAGCAATCTAGCAAACTGGTATGTATTTGCTGATGAATAATTTTAATAGGAGACTCTTGGAAATGGTCCCTTTAAATCAAGGTCATCTCTAGTGGGGGGGTTGACACTGGAATTCTGGTGAGCAATACATAGTTAATTATGGAATATGGAGGAAGATGACATTTTTACCCTTTGGATCGGGTGGGTAAAGATATAATGTCTGAAAATACTGGTTCCTCAGAGTGTTTAATGATATTATTCTGGAATTATCACTGTGTCCTTGATTCTGTGCAGTAGGAGATCCATTTTCAACTTTCACTCTGAGCATGGAAAAGTGCATTTAACGGGCACTTTGCATAACCCTTTCCACTGTCTGATGGTGTAGTGCTAAAATAATTTTGCATTCCTAGGATAAAGCATCCTTGGTCATGAAATATTAACCTTTTGATATGATGCTGGATTTAATTTGGTGTTATTTTTGCTTTATATTTTTAAAGTATATGTTCAGAAGTAAAATTGACCTTTAATTATGCTTCCTTATATTGTTCTCTGCACTTTAGTAATTAAGCTCTACTATGAGCTGATTCTTTGAAAAAAATTGTGATTATATGATTCTTGAATGTTTGGTAAGACTGACCTTCTGAAACCATCTAGACTAGGAGTTTTCCTCTTGGAAAGATTTTAAAATATGAATTCAATTTCTTTAATGGTGATTGAATAATATGTATTTTGCTCTTACTTCTTGAGTCAGTTTTTCATTGAATTTTCAATTTATTAGGATATAGTTGTTCCTGCTACTTTTATCTTCTTAATCCCCTGCATTTGTAGCTATATTTCTTTGTTATTTAAATATTTTTGCTCTTTATATTTATTTTTGATTATCATATTTATATATGTGTATATATATATATATATATTTTTTTTTTTTAGAGAATCAATTTTATTTATTTTTTTCATTTGGCCATTGTTTTCCTGACACTTAGTTGTGTATGTGGTGCTGGAGCTTGAACCCGGGTCCTTGCACATGCCAGGCAAGTGCTCCAACCACTGAGCCACTGCTCCAGCCCCAAATATTTATATATTCAAATAAATTTTTTCACTTTGTTGATCCTCTCTATTGCATTTTACTTTCTATTTTTTTAAATTTCTATCCATATTTTTAATTTATTTCTTCAGCTTTCTTTGATTTCATTCCATTTTTCTTTCTCAGTTGCACACTAATTCATTACTCCTCAGGTTTTCCCCAATGAATATACTTAGGTGTACAAATTTTTAAGTACTTCTTTAGCTGTATTCTATAATATTTGTGTTAGGATTTTTTCTTTGATGCAATATTTATTTAAACATTTTTTAAAATTCCAGATATGAAGCTTTAAGTTATTTTTTGTTTCTGATTTCTTGTCTACTTATGTTGGATCCAGAAAAGTGATCTGTATGAAACTGATTTTTGAAACTTATTTTGGCTTGCTGTATGACTCCACACATGGTCAGTTTTTAGGTCCCAGACGTGCTTGAAAAGAATGTGTTCTCCAATTACTGGATACTGGACTCTCTCTGTATATTCTTTAAACCTTATTTATTAGTTATCTTGTTCAAATATTTTACATCTTTGCTGATGGTGTGTTTAAGCATTTATTTGGTAATTTGGTCAAATTTTGCTTTAGATGTTTGATTCCATATTTTAGGTTCACATTGAGTTAGAATTGCTATATCCTCTTAGTGATTTGAAGCTCATTGACCCTCTTAAATGCTAATAGTACTCTTTAGCATTATTTATTTTATTTCAAAACCTATTTTATGGTTGTTTTTTGGTAGTCATCTCCTCAGTAGAAAGGCTGTAAATTTTGTTGTTATATTCATATCTATTGTATTTATATAGTCTTTTTATTATTCCTTAAATTTTAAAATAAACTTTTTAGGACACTTTTAGATTTATAGAAAATCTGAGATACAGTACCGAGTTTGCATATACCTTCTTACCCAGTTTTTTCTATTATTAATATGTTGCATCAGAATAGTACATTTATTACAATTAATGAACCAGTATCTATACATTGTTAACTAAAGTCCATAGTTAATTCAGATGTCCTTAGTTTTTAAGTAGTGCATTTTCTGCTCCAGGATTGCATTCAAGATAGCACATTAATCTAGACAGCTTGTCTCTGAGGCTCCTGATGGCCACGACAGATTTTTAGATATCTCTTGTTTGTGATGACATTATCAGTGTTGAAGAATGCTAGTTCAGTATTTTTCAGGATGCTCCTCTGTTGAAACTTGTCTGATGTTTTTCTCATCATTAAACTCCCCAAGTCTGTGAATATTGGGTAGCGTCTCAGTTTATTTTGCGTTGCCATGACAGAATACACAGACTAATTTTATAAAGAGAAGAAATTTGTTTCTTGTAGAAGGGAGGCTGGGATGTGGAATATCAAGGTACCAGCCTCTGATGAAGGCCCTCTTTGCTGTATTGCCCCAGGGCAAAAGTCAGAAAAGCAAACAGATACATGAGTGTATACATGCTTGTGTGCAAATGCAAGGAAGAGGGAGGAGGCTGACTTCATCCTTTATTAGGAATCCACGCTGCAGTAACTGCATTAATCCATGACTTTAATCACCTCTTAAAGATCCCACCTCTCAATACTGCTGCCTTAAGGATGATGTTTCTAAGACATGAACTTTGGAGGTCACATTCAAACCCTTGCAGGGAGGAGGATCACAGAGAGAAGCGCCACTAAGGCCCATGGTGTCAACACGACTTAGAACTGTGGATTTTGACCTTGGTCACCTGACTGGGGAAGTGTTTGTTAGGTTTCTCCACTGTAATCACTTCCCCCCTCTTTTTTATACTGCACTTTTGGATGAAATCACTATGCACAGTCTGTATTTAAAGAGTGGAAGTTGCACTCAATTTCCACACAGAGGGGTTATCTATAGAACATGTTTGTAATTCTTCTGAAAAGGAGACTTCTCTCTTCTCTTTCCTTCACTTATTTATACCAGTATGAATCTATGGATATATAATTTAGACTCTGGGTCATAATTCAGTACTGTTTTGTTTATTTTGTTGCTGAAATTGCTCTGTTTTGGTCATCTGGGAGCCCTCATGCTGCTTTGAAGTGTGTGTGTGTGTGTTTAATTGCACGTTACTTTCTACAATGTTTTCTGAACTTATTATATATATTTCCTGCTCCATTATAAGAATCAGCCATTTCTATAAGGAGCTCTGAACAATAGCATTAGAGACTATGATTTGTATACTAGGTGGGCTTGCTACCACGGGTATGTCATTGTTCCCCAGACCACTCAACTGTGAGACTAAGGAATATGTGTGTGTATACTATCTCATGTATACAAACATACCCATTATTTTTTTTTATGTATAACCGTTTGTATCAATGTTAACATAAACAAGAATTTATGCTAAAGTCTCCAACTCTATCTTTTGATCATTTGTTCAACTTTGTCTTTCCTTTTTTATCTTTTTACTTCTCAAGAGAAATTAATTTCTAAAAGTATTCAAATGATTTGAATGCTATTTATATAATGATCCATTTTTGTTTAATTGCTTATCAACTCCAGAATATTAACTATGAAATTTTATTTTTAATTGCCTGTTCCCTGCATAGAGTCTGTTCCCTCTAGGTTGCTGGGCTCTCCCTGTACCCTCTCCACACTATTTACTTGTTCAGTCTCTATATTGCACATAAGTCACTTTGTTATTGGCTCGTTTTCAAGAGAAAGTCACTACCTTTCAAAATATCTACTGGATGCTCTAAGCATGTGGGTGGGGCGTATTAATTGAGGGTATCA
The DNA here is from genome assembly GCA_004027875.1 of Aplodontia rufa. Taxonomy (NCBI): domain Eukaryota; kingdom Metazoa; phylum Chordata; class Mammalia; order Rodentia; family Aplodontiidae; genus Aplodontia; species Aplodontia rufa. The sequence continues at coordinate 6,305 of PVKS010001962.1, forward strand.
CTCTGAAACAAGGGCAAGTTAGCATTTTTTGTGCTAATGGTGACTGGCTGTCTAGTGAAGCTAATGGGATTGTGCTTTTCTTGGAATTATGCTTTTAAATATACAAAATGGAATATGTATTATTGAAAAGAAACAGTTTACTTAAAATAAAGATAATTTTATCAAAATACAGTTATTAAAATATAAAAATAAATTGTGACATATAAATGTATGTTTTCTATTAGTTCACCAAATAACATCTAGTGCATAACTGACTACTCTAATTTCATTAATGAATGAGAAAAATACATTGAGACATCTCCAAAACTAGAATATGACAGGATTTATGCAACTTTTATATCAATAGATTTATTTGCTGATATTTCAGTTAGTAATTTTGCACATACATTTGTGAAAGAGACAGCTTGCAATGTCTTTGTTAGCTTTCAACATCACAGTTATTGGGCTGGAGCAGTGGCTCAGCGGTTTCGGCACTTGCCTGGCAAGCACGAGGACCCGGGTTCAAATCCCAGCACCACGTACACAACTGAGTGTTGGAGCAACCAAGGCCATGTGAAAAATTAAATAAAGTTGTTTCTCCCTTTCTCTGTCTCTCTCACTGTCCCTCTCTCTTTTAAAAAAAAATCACAGTTATTTTAATTTCATAAAATTACTTAGGAAGCATTCCCTATTTTCCCCATTTTGTGGAAGAATTTTTGTGAAACTGACATATCATTTGTTTTTGAACATTTGAAAAAAATTGAATGATGAAGTGATTTGGGCCTGGGTTCTTTGTGAGAAGATTTTGGTGATTGAATCCAGGGGTGCTTAACCACTGAGCCACATCCCCAGTTCCTTTTTATTTTGAGACATAGTGTCATTAAGTTGCTTAGGGACTTGTTAAGTTTCTGAGACTGGCTTTGAACTTGTGATCCTACTGCTTCCTGAGCCTCTGGGATTATAGGCATGCTCTATCTCTAGGTCATGAGAAGGTTTTAAAAGAAATCCAGTTTCTTTAGTAGATATTGGATTATTCAGATTGTGAAAATTTTGGTAAGTTGCATTTTTTCTAGGAATTTGCTTATTTTATTGAAATTATTTAATAATTTAGTATAACATATTTAATATCTATTTTAAATTTTGTTTTATTTCTGTAAGAACTGTAAAGGCATCATTTATTTATACTGTTAACTTGGCATTTTTTCCCTTTTTTTCTTGAGCAATTCTGGTAGATTTTGTCAGTTTTATTAATGTTTTAGAGAATCAATTTTTAGTTTCAAACATTTTTTCCCTACAGCAGGCTTGCATTCTATTTCTTTGATAATAGATAATAGATCAGCAGTTTTCAGCTGTTCTTTCCGTATTCCAATATACATTTATATCTACTAAGCACTACTTCGCTGCATTCTATAAATTTTCGTATGTTGTCTTCAATATAATTTAGTTCAAAATATTTTCCAGCAACTATTTGTTGTTTCTTTTAAACCCATGATTTATTGAGAGCTATATTTATTGACTTGAAAGTTACTTTCCACACCAAGTGTTCTAGAGTTCAGTCCAATTCTACATACATTAATTACACAGTTAGCCCAGCCCCCACAGGTGAAGGAACTCATTCCCATGTGACAGCCTCCACTTCAGATGTCAAGCCTAGGTCCCAATGTCCTCAAGCTACCCTCATTTCTACCCAGTTATCTGCAGGTTCAGCGCTTGCCCCAACCTCTTCATGTGTTGATAATTCACTGGAATGGCTCACAAAATTTATGAGAGCATTATACTCACAATTAGCATTTTATTATAAAGAATGCAAATGAACAGCCAGATGTAGACATAGATGGGGCCGGTTTGGAAGAGACCAGACGTAGGAACTTCTGTTTTGGTGAAGTCGGGGGCTCCACTTTCACAACGCACACCAGGGATCGCTCTCTTGCCTCAGTGTTCAGTTTTTATTGAACAATCTCTTCTATGGATGTTGAGTAACAGTGCTGGAAATTCTGACCCTCCCATCAGGAACCTGCTTTTCTGACTTGACCAGCCCCTTCTCACCACTATCTAAGAACTCTGCATGAGTCACTTCACTAACATCAGCTCAAGTAGTGAGCAACATAATCATCAGAAGTGCTATGTTGTGAATAATCTCACATCAGGAGATTCTAGGAACCAGAAACCAAGGAAAAAGACCAGATATATTATTTATTATATGCACACATATTTGGGGATTTTCTAGATAATTTTCTTAATATTTTTTCCTAGTTTATTTCCACTCGGTTCGGAGAACATACTGTGAATCATTTCAGTTATCATCTTAAATTTGTTGACCTGGAATATGATTAATTTTGATTAATATTTTATATGCAATTGAAAAGACTCTGTACTCTGCAGTGGTTGAGTGTAAGGTTCTATAAATGTCCATGAGGCCAAATTTGTTACCAATGCTTTGTTATTTTACTGATTTTGTGTGGAAGGTGTTTTGTTCTTACAGCTACTGGAGAAGATTCTAATGATCTCACTGTGATTGTGGATCTGTATATTTCTCTTCCTAGTTCCTAGAATTTTTGTTCTATCACACGCATATAGCACAGTTATGTTATTTGGGGCATATAGTCCTAAAATTCTAACACCTCCCTGGCAGATTGATTCCCTCATCATAAAGAAATATCTCTGTTTTTATCTGGTAATGCTTGTTACCTTCTACTTTGTTTTATGTTAGAAGAGTGACAATAGCTTTCATTAATATTTTTCTTTTGTCTGCTTTATTGAGAAAGCCACCACCATAATCAATATACAGAATAATTTTATTATGTAAAAATATTCCCTAGCACTCATTTGATGTCAATCTACTTCCCTTTAATGTTGACCCTGGCAACAATTGATATGTTTGTGTCACTAGAGTTTTGCCTTTTCTAATGCTTTATATAAAGGGAATCACATGGTATGTAGTCTCTCCTGTCTCTTGTTCCTTTAGCATAATGGATTTGGGATTTACCTACATTGTTGTGGGTGCCAATAATTCACTCATTTCCATTGCTGGGTAATATGCCACGGTGTTCATAGGACAAGAATTGTCACAGATTTGACCAGGAGTACTTTCAAGCTCCCCATGTGGCATGTTGATATGTCTTCTCATTCTTTGATCGCTTCCTTGCTTTCTGGCACATGATACTTTAGGTTCATCTTACACCTCCTGTTATTCAGGTCATCTTTGACTTAAAATTTAACCCTAAATGTTAACTAAAATTTTTATCTTAGGGATTTTTTGAATCATGCAAATTCTATGCATGCAGGAATAAATATATTGAGAGCCATAGATAGCCTTGAAATCTCAGGGGATGATTCGTTGTTTTGATTTCTTTTTTTTATATCTTCTATCCAGAATTTAAAATAAGACAGACATTTTTTCTTTGTTATTTATCTCTGTGGAGATTTTCAATTAATTTAAATTATGCCTCTTATTATTAAAGTAGCCAGAGATGTACTAGTGAATGTTTAGCAATGATTGTCCAGGAAGAAAAGGGACCCCTATTTTACAATCTATGTGGACTTCTGTGGTGAAAATACTTCAACCCTGGCATATTAAAAGCCACCAGTGTGAAACAAGCCAGCTTGAAAAATTTAACAACTAACTTTTGCAAATAAGTACAAGACTTTCTGTCTTCACTATAGCTGCGTAAGACTCTGAAGAAAGATCCCTCTGTTCAACTCTGTAACTTAGTCCAATCCCCTCCTGGTTACATGCAGAAACTCTTGCTCATGAAGTTCTATACATGAATTCAGGGCATGTGGTATTTTCAGTACTCATTTTCTTTCATAGGTTGGCTTATTTTGCTTTGTTCTTAGCCTCATAAATTTTTACCCTTTCTGTTGTTGTAAAAGTATGTGTGTATGTGAGTGAGTGTGTGTGTGTGGGTGTGTGTATGTGCACATGTATCTATGTATAAAATACTAGATATTTTATACCAGGTAGATATCAGCATCTATATCCAGAAATGGATATACCTAAATAACTTTCTCATGAGACACTAATCCAGAGAAATCATAATTAGGTGTCTTAGGCAATTTACCAACTGAACACATGGGAATATCTAAAAAAAATATGCTCCCTTACCTGTACTTTAGCAATTGCTTATTTAAAGAATGAAAACATTTGCACTTAGCCCCATGCCCAGAATAAAAACACTTCAAAAGATTGACTGCTATGCATGAATGAATTTGTGATGTACTCTACATTTTGTATGAATGAACAGTTTTCAAACTTTCTCTATAGTCCCGTTAATTTGTTTCAGGGACTATGCAAGGGACAAAAAGTATTGAATATGGGGCCTATTCTACTTTCCAACTTGTAGATTTATACTATTGGACTTCTGTATAAGATTTAATTGAAAGTCTGTTTCACAACTACTAAAAATCTTAAACCCCTCCTTTTCATTTTGTATGTCATTTCTAGAGGCACAGAGATGCAACTCCTAGTGGAAATGAAGGCATATTATAATGCAGTTGAGTTCCTTTACTGAGTCTGTGTTTATTCAGCTTGTGTATTCACTTGCCCCAACTCCATCCAACCACAGCACTGAGATGGAAAAAGCTGGTCAGTACTGTGTAGTTTATAGGGTGAAAATATTTCTGGGTCTTAGAATGCTTGAAATTTTGTATGGCTGCATTGGGAAATTTACTTCCCTACAACTCTTTTTAAAAAATTGGTTGAGAAGCATTTGAGTATTTCATTTTTCTTATTACCTTCATTGGAATCTCTGTCAAACAGAAATCATCAAAGGGAAATAACACTAAAGGAAACCTATAACAAGAGAAAGGGAGAAAAGAGAAATCCACAAATGGCCTCCTAGAAAGTGAAGAACTGACCAGGCTCTTTTCAGAGGCAGAAGAAGGCGCTTCTCTCTAAAGTACCTGCAAGGGGGTGTGTGCTTCCGGACTTCAGCCTTTAATCTTTTACATGGAGTCAAGTGCACAATTTAAAAGTCAAATTTGGAGGTTGTGAGTTAAACTAAAACCCTGGCTATCTTGTCTCCCACAGTATATCTATCTGGAAGTCCCTTATGGTATCTGCATAATTAAGAAGAAGTAATATCACGTAATGTTTTCTCTTTGCTTGATCTTTTTATGCTCTTACTATTATCAACTTTTCTGGGATTTTATACTGTTTCTTTTTTCTTTCTCAGATATTTGACAGAACTAATAGGCTACTTGTTCCATAACTTAAGACCTTTCAGTAATTCAGCATCACTGACTTAACATAATGAGGAAAATTATGGCAGCAGGTACCAAACCCACCTGGAAAAAGAGAAATAAATATACTTGTTTATGAGTTTGGAAAAACTATAGTTTTGATTAATTTGTGCTTGCTAAAAAGTGGGGGTGTGTGGAAAACTGTCATCATAGGAAAAATGGAAAAATTTTTAACCTTTTTAGTATTGATATTGGTCAATGACTAATCTCCCCAACATGTCTAGGTGCCAAAACAACAGAAACCTGGTCATCATTGCCTTCTCCCTCTTCCTTTCCTCCGGTACTGCTTTAGTCAAGAGCCTCCAGAGAAAATAACCAATAGTACATGCGTGTGCGCGTGCACACACACACACACACACACACACACACACACTTATGGAGACCAAGAAACGCAATGATATGTAGTTGGCAAGCTGATTACCTGAACAGACAATAATATAGTTCCAATTTGAGTCCAAAGGCCTAAGAACAAGGAGAGCTGATGGTATAAGTTCCAGTCTGAGTACAGGTGAAGACTGACAGCCCATGTTGAACATAGGCAGAGATAGTGAATTCTCCCTCCCTCCACCATTTTTGTTGTATTTAGGTCCTCAGTAAGTTGAATGATATACATTTACAGTAGGAAGGGTAATCTACTTTTCTCAATCACCAATTCAAATGCTAATCTCATCCAGAAACATTCTCACAGACATGTTTAAGAATAATGTTTAACCAAATATCTGGGTACTCCAAGGCCCAGTCAAGTTAACACTTAAAACTAAACATCACAAGCTCCTTATCAGATACACCAAGTCCTGTGCACTCTGTGTTCTAGTCTCTAATCCATGTTCTCTTCTCCATTATGACTCTTCTCTGAGTTCAAAGCCTCAGTCTCCCTCCCTTCTTCCAGCTTCCCAGATCATATCATTGCTTTCATGTTGCTAATTGTCTAAAGGCATGTGATAGAAGTATAATGTGGCACAGTGGCAAAAGCACTTGTCTTAGACTCATAAACCCTGTGAGTTGCTAGACCTTGTGAAAGTCTCTCAACCTTTCACAGTCCCCAGATTTCATTTAAGAAATCATTTCTGTGAGAGTGTTTTATAAACTGTGAGGAACTATGCAAATATAAGGATGATACATTATTGTACAGAGATTATTTTCTATTCTCTAAGAATGGAATCTGAAAGTACAAAGACACCTCTTTGGAAACAGAATTTGAGTCTTCTCATTCTGTGTTTTAGAGATAGGAATATACATTGAGTCATCTTGGGGAAGTCAGCCTGACTGACAGTTTAGATTTTATTTATTTTTTGAAGAAAAAAACATATATGAATATGCCAAGTGCCCTGATTTTATTAGCAATTTTATTGTAGATAGTATACTATAGGGAAACAGTAGGGCATGGTGTTTAAAAAGATGGATTCAGAAGCAGACTTCTTCACTTCAATCCAGTATGTAGCTATGTAATTTTTGTATTAGTGCACTAACTTCAAATTTTCAGTTTCTTCAAGCTTTAAAGTAGGGGTAATATTTTCTTAGTGTTGTTACTAGGATTACGAGAGTTCAGGCATATGTAACAGTTATAAACATCAAACCAAAAACTCAGGCATGTAAGAAATAGAAATTTATTTTAATAACCCAATTTAATTTAGTTAGATGCTTTCCACCCACCTTGCTATTGTGAAAATTAACCTCAGTCCTCTGCAGATTGCCTCTCTGCTTTCAGAGTTTTTCTAGATCCTAGATCAGCACTGTTAACAGAAAAATAACAGAAGTTGTATATGCAGCTTAAAGTTTCCTAGAAGCCACATTTTAAAAACTTAAAAGAAGAACATGAATTTAACTTTAATAATATATTCTATTTCATGAAATATATCCAATTATTATCATTTCACCATGTAATCAATGTAAAATTTTATGGAGACATTTTACACTAATTACAGAGCATTGTTGAAACCCAGTGTTTACTTTATAGTCACAGCACATCTTGATTCAAACTAGGCACAGTACAAGTACTCTGTAGCACGTGTGGCTCATGGCTAACATATAGGACAGTGCAGTTCCAGACTTTTATGTAGTAGGATGTTTGGGAAGGAGGGAAAGGAAATGTGGGATCACTCTGATTACTGCAGAAAGAACTCCAATCCCACAGGCCTGCAGTTCTCCTTCTACTGTGACTTTTTAATTAGATGAGGTGAAAGGAAAAGGGACATATAAAGAAAACAAAGATTATTATCTGAAACTATCATCTTATACATTTTACTTCAGTGCCTTGCATTTCTGAGTAAAGATGAACAACTAATAAATGCTTACAATCTGTTATAACTTAACTAAACATTTTTGTCATATTATCATATCATTTCATTTGAGATCAATTTCCTCATTAATATATTCCTCTAGACCTGTATTATGGCCTTACAGAATAAGACAGAAAGGTCTTAATCTAGGATGTTCTGTCAGCATGGAATTTCTTTATGAAAGGAAACAACTGGAGGAAGAAATAATTTTATTTGAGCAATGAGTCATTGTTTATTAAAAAAATAAAGACATTGAAAAATAGCACCCCTTGCAAGTATGTCTCTAACTACCTTCCAGGACTCATTTTCAGAGATTATTCTGAGTTATTGTAAAATGCATAGGAGAATTGGAATAGAATCCATTTTGACCTTAGAAACCCAGATCTCAGGTTATATTTGTCATTCACACATTTCCTTTGCCTTTCACATATTTCCTTTGTGGATCTTTAAGTCAAGGAGGAGTAAATGAATCAATTACATTTGAAGCTATTAGAAGCCCTTAGAGGTGTATCTGGCTCATGGTAAGTGCCCGATATTAATCAAGTGCTTTTAGACATTACCTTTTTTTTTAATTACTGAAATGATCCTCTGGAGTATTATCAAACTCACCACTTTATAGACAGAAAACAAAGGCTTAGGAAGACCAAATCAGCAGCTCGAGGACACACAGGTGGTAAGAGCAGGAGATGGTGACCAAGTCGAGGTAGCCTGACTCCACCCTCAGGCTCCACCTTTGCTCTGGGCTCCGTCATCTTAATTGTAAGAAGTGGATGGACAGCTCTTATTAACTCAACCCAGTCAGACGGTCTGTGTAGCTGGTGTATTTACTTTGATTAACACAAATTCATGAAGTTGTCACTTGACAAATACAACTTGTTTGCCAAGAATGGTTTCTTAGAGCATAACTGTATGTGTACACTTAGGGGGCATCCATATATCTGTGTCATCTGTCTCTACATAGATATTTATAATTTTGTTTTTCTTGACCCATGAAAAGATCAGAAAACTCAACCTGACTTCCACTTGAAGAAGTAATGATAAAGATATTCAGATTAGCCCTTTCATACAATGGAATAGCAGAGAACAAGAAAATAAAAAGTTGTGGACATCGAAGAATTGCTCAAACACAGATTGGATAAAAGAAATCAGATGAAATAATATCAACAGTATGCTTCTATATATTTATGAAAAAATAGTTTACATTGTGTTTAAGGATGCATGTTCAGATGGGAAAGTAGTAAAGAAAAGCAAGGACTTGGGTATTAGACAAGCCATGGTTGTGATTCTCCTCAGAGGGAGGATGTCACCACTGGGAAGAGGAACAAAGGTGGAAGGACAGCTTGACAATGGAGATTTTCTGATGACTTGGGTAATGCTTATGTAGCCGTTGGCTTTGCAACAGTTTATTAAGCTGATAATTAAAATTTTCTCTTTCTGTGTTATATTTAACAAAATGTTTGATAAGTCAGGAAAATGTGACAACTATCAGGTAGCAAAGAATCCTACAATAGTGGTGTAGGATACCATACAATGGTGAATAATTTGAAAGTACAAATTTGGTCTCTCAGTTGTGGTTGAGTGGGGGAACCTCCCACAGCAGAAGCACCCAGGGAACCTTTGAAGATGCAAGTTCTCATGACTCCTCCATCCCGGATGCTCTTTATTCATTCAACATTATTTACTGAGTACTTGCCATGTGCTAGTCCCTGTAGGTGCTGAGGATACCTCAGTGAATGGACAAATCCCTACTCTTATGGGGTTTACAGTCTACCAGGACTATAGAAGGACCTAGAAATCAAAGATAGTCCTATATGATTTTTTTTAAAGAGAGAGGGACAGAGAGAGAGAGAGAGAGAAAGAATCAATTTTATTTAGTTTTTCATATGACTTTTGTTGCTCCAACATTTCATTGTGGTGTTGGGGTTTGAATCTGCATCTTTGTGCATGCCAGGCAGGCGCTCTAACTACTGAGCCACCACTCCAGCCCCCTATGTGGATTCTTAATATGGGAATAAAAGGGCTTTTTGTTATATTTTCCTTGACTTTTTTTCAGTCCACACTTACAGAAAGCTTATATATGAATTACGTTAGAATTTAAAGAAAACTAATTTCTATCATATCAGAGAAAATCCAAAGAAGTTTATATGATTAAAAAATTTAGGCCAATACAATTCAAAAGAAGAAAGACATCTTGGGAATTTGATTCCTGTTATAATTTTCCTTCAAACATTCATATCTTACCATCCTTTGTCATTAATCTTTTGAGGTTTAAAATTATCTACCCTCACCATTCTCATCCTGTGTGTATATGTGGGCTTTATTTTTCCATCTTGAGCACAAATGGACTTTGTAAGCATACAATTCTTTAAAGATATAGTAAAGAAACTTCTGTGACTTTATTGTAATTATTTTTCCATGACTCAGCTTGAGCAACTAAAATTTCATTTCCAGGATCCAAGAACTTTTTGAATTTTAAGTAGCACTCTTAATCTGTAATAAAGAAATTTAAATGACATTAAAACAAGTAGAATCACACCACAAAAATCCACAGAGCGATAACAAAACTTTGTTTTAAAATCTCTCATTCTTTCTAGAGAACCTTCTTAATATAAAATGGCAGACCTGAATATAACATAGATCCTAGGCCCCAAATGACCGAGAAGGACATAGGAGCCTACCTGAAGTCATTCTACTACTGGAAGATCTGGGACTAAACCCCACTCATTATTCCTTCTTAATATACCAGGCTCTCTTCTGATCCCTGGGGATACATATATATGTATAAATAGACGAAATCTCTGGCATGATGATATTTACATTATCACCTGTGTATGGAGGAGATGAGGGAGGGAAAGTCAGAAATATAGTGAAAAAGTAGGTTTAATATGAAATTAGAATATAATAATTGATAAAAAGAAAAACAAAGCAGGCTTTGGGAGAGGGGGTTATGGATAGGAATTAGATTTGGTATTTTACTTAGACTGGTTAGAGAAGCCTTCAAGGAGAAACAAAATTAAAAATAAAAGTTACATTTTGGGACAGTTTAAGATTTATAAAATTATTGCAAAGATAGTACAGAGAGAATTCCCATATGCCCCACATCCAAATTTTCATATTATTAACAGCTTAAATTAGTATGTTACATTTCATAATTGACGAAACAATATCGGCATGTTATTGTTAACTAAAATCTATGTTGCTTCTAGATGTCCTCATTTTTTCCCCTGATATCCTTTTTCTTCTCTAGGATTCCACCTAGGATACTACATTCCATTTAATAATCATGTTTCCTTAGGATCCTCTTGGTTTTGATAATTTCTAGACTTCTTATTTTAGATGAGCTTGACAGCTTTAGAAGTACATATTGTAGAATTCTTCCTCAATTGGGATTTATGTGGTGTTTGATTCATGACCAGACAGGGGTTTTATGTTTCGGGAAGGAAGACTATAGAGGTAATCGTTCTAATATCATCCCAAAAGTACCTAAAAAAAAAAAAAGTACCTGCTATCTATTAGATTCATAATTGCAGATGTTAACCTTGATCACAAATAAACCAATCAAAGCCAGCTTAATATATATTCCCAAGTCTTTGTTCCTTTCACTTTCTGTTATTTATCTTTCTTCTTTGATGACATTAGGACAATTAGATTAATTAAAATCGGCTGAAAAATAAGGGGAAAGAGAAACATTTCAAAAACAGGTTGTTTCTAAACAACATCAAAAATTGATAAAAAATATGTAATTCGTGCAGATCTATGCACACAAATGGACAGAACTATGACTAGGGAAAAGAGTTTCTGTTGTAATTCCTGAGTGGAATTCACATTTATTTTCCTGTTTCTCACAAACATACTGGGTCAAATAATTAATGGTAGATGTAAGAATTTAAGATTTAAAAAGAAAATTAAAATTTTAGCATTGAAAGGTAGACACCGTTCAAGGATAACATCATTCAGTATTATTAGAATGAAATGAGTCCTTTTCCAGGACGTAGGCAAGGGCTTTTTCAACAGGTATTGTACATTTCATTCAGTCAGTCCGATGCTCCTGTTTGCCTTTTCCATCACAAAAGTACCACCATGGGTACTTCGCTTTAGTATTATATTGTCTATTTATAACCAAACTTGAGTGAGTTTCTAAATAATACTTTTTCAAAGGTAAAATTAAGCCTCTTTTGTGCTCTTCATGTGTCATTGTGTGTTAGTCAGCCTTTCATCGCTGTGACCAAAATACCGGATATGGACAATGAGAAAAGATTTATTTTAGCTCACAGTGTCAGAGGATTCAGTCCATAGATGACTGGCTCCAAAGCAGCAACATCACAGAAGAGTGTGGTAGAGGAACACTGCTCACCTCAGGACAGCCAGGAAGTAAAGAGAAAGAAAAACAGAAAGAGATGTATTCCCCAGGGCCTAGGCCTCAGGGACCTATTTCCTCCAGCCATGCCCCACCTACTATAGTCACCAACCAGTAGCTCATTCAAACTATTAATCCATCATATGGGTGAATCCACTGATGAGGTTAGAGGCCTCAGGATCTGATCAGTTCACTTCTGAGTATCGCCTCATTACCTCATGCACATTTGGGGGGACATTCCAGATCCAAACCATAATAGTCATTCATAATATATTTTGGAATCAGAGTGCTTCCCACATATTACAAGCATCTATTTACATTGAATTGTAACTTCCTTTTTTTTTTTTAAAGAGAGAAGGACAGTGAAAGAGAGAGAGACAGAGAGAATCAATTTTTATTGAGTTTTTCACATGGCTTTTGTTGCTTCCAACACTGAATTGTGTATGTGGGTGCTGGGATTTGAACCCGTGTACTTGCACATGCCAGGCAAGAGCTGTAACTGCTAAGCCACCACTCCAGCCCCAAATTGTAACCTTCTTAAATAATCATAATCATAAAATAATAGTTTTGGCAGCAGAAAAAAATAAATATATGGACATTAATATAAGAGCATATGTATGTGGTTGAATTTGGTGGTGCAATAAAAACTTATGTAGTCCACACTTCATCTTTATAATGTTAAAAACTCAGAAGTTAGGGTTGGTGGCTCAGGGGTTACAGTGCTTGCCTGGTATGCATGAGGGCCCAGTTTCAAACTCCAGCACCACATACATATCTAAGTGTTAGAAAAACAAAGGCAAGATGAAAAAATAAATAAAAATGATTTTTTCTGTCTCTCTCTTTCCCTCTCTCTCTTTAAAAAAAGAAAAAAAAATCCCAACAACTCAGAAGTATTTTACTTCTTTTAATACTTAGGCTCTAGATAGAGTTTGTGCAAGATCAGAACACAGTGGAATTAAAAGAAACCTTAAAAGGTAGTGTGGCCATTAGCACACAGTTGGTGGAGCTGCAGACTGGTACAGCCCCTCTGGAAAGCAGTGTGGAGATCCTCAAAAAACTAGGAATGAGCCCACCACATGATCCTGCTATTCCTCTCTTGGGTATTTTTCAAGGGGATTTAGAATCAGCACACTACAGTGACTGAGCAAAATCTATGTTGATAGCAGCTCAATTTACAATAGCTAAATTATGGAAACAACCCAGATGTCCCTCACTGGATGAATGGATCCAAAAACTGTGGTACATATATACCATGGAGTTCTACTCAGCAATTAGAAACAATGATATTGCAGCCTTTGAAGGTAAATGGATGGCTATGGAAGAAATTATGTTTAGTCAAATCAGCATAACCCAGGGAACCAAGGGTCGAATGACTTCACTCATCTGTGGAGGCTAGAGTTAGACCCTGGCCATTGAGATAGGAGGTCTATTATCATGTTTTAAATCCGGATAAGATGTAATTTCATATAACCTAAGGCATTTGTAGAGATGTATTTGGAAGGAGGAGCAGGGGGGATAAGGGTGGGTAATTGGGGGGACTCTTGGGGGTAAATCTAATTTTCAGAATTTATATATATATTATATTATTTCACTAGAAGCTTGTTCGATTGGTCAACAAATAAATATCTAAATAAAAAAGAAGAAGAAAAAAAAAGTTAGTGTAGGCTATTGGTGGGAATGTAAATTAATAGAGGCACCACAGAAAAGAGTATAGTTATTCTTCAAAAGTTAAAAACAGAACTATTACATGATTCAGGAACCTCACTACTGGGTATATAACTAAAGGAAAAGAAATCAGTATGTGACAGAGACATCTGCACTCCCATGTTCACTGCTGCATTAGCCAAGAAAAGGAAATTGAGGCATGGATAAAGAAAATGTGGTAGGCATACATGGTGGAATACTATTCAACCATGAAAGAATAAAATCTTGTCATCTGTGGCAACATGGATGGAACTAGCAGTCATTACGTGAATTTAAAAAGGCACACAAAGACAAGTTCTGTGTGATCTCACTTATACATAGAACACAAAAAAGTTGTTCTCACAGAAATTGAGAATGCTATGGTGGTTACAGAGGCTGGGTAGAGTAGAGGAGAGGAAAGATAAGGAAAGGTTGATTAACAGGTATTATGGTATAGTTAGGAGAAAGAAGTTCTGGTGTTCTATTGCACAGGTGACTATAGGTAATGATAGTCTGAATATATTTTTAAAAAGGTAGAAAAGGGATTTTTGTTCACCATCAAAAAATAAATCCTTGAGGAGACAAATACATTTAATCTGATTTGAATATCACACAATGTATACATCTGTCAGGACATCAAATGTTATTCCACTCATAAGTACAATTTTTATGAAGCACTTTTTAAAAAAGTAGTGTGGCTTAATGCAAAGTACAGAAAAGCCAGACGTACCTCTGCCTCTGCCTGGGAATGACCTGGACTCATTCATTTGGGAGCTATCGAGTATGTATAAGAGATAAGATGGTTGCCAAGTTCTCATTCTGCTTCTACATTCTTTAGTTCCAGAGTATCAAGTCCAACCACCCAACCCTACAAATCATAAACCATCCACAGAATTTTTTCTATAAAGATTTATATATCCTTGGTCTCAGAATCTCTCAGCATATCACTAAAGTTTCTCCCTTTTTTTTTAAGGGAAATTAATTGTTAATTATGATGATGTTATCAACACAAATGCTGAATTAAATTTGGTTGGTGCCTGTGAAGGTATCCATTCAGAGTGATATTTTTCAAAGAAATACCTTATTTTTCCCATTTACAATGAAATCAAATGAAAAGAGTCATTCTCCCTAATTTCTCTTTGTTAAGTAATTTAGTTGTATTATTTGACAAGTTGAACATCATGGGAAATTGCCACTGAATGTATAATTTCCCTTGCAGCTAACAAATTTCACAGACTATTCCAAGATGGGCATACACATAGTTACTTATTTGAGAAAATAAGAGTAGTGCATACCTGTACCTCATAAGAAAACACCCACACGTACCAAGACTGCATTTTTACCAAGACCTGAAAGGAGAAAATAAAAGAGCTAGAATACCTTCTTCCCACCTCCACCCTAACCACACCTTCCTGCCCTGAGCCTATTGCCCATACCTGGCTATGCCCCAATGCAAGCCTCTTTGAAACGTGAAAAGGTGTTGAGAGGAAAAGACAAGTGAAAAAATAAAGTCAGCAAGAGAAACTTGTGAAAAATAGATGAAAAGCAGGAAATTCAGTTGGGTGGAGTTTTCTGTAGTGAATCTCTATCATTTTGAAATGTAAGAAAACAAGACAGTACGAATAATTAGCATTTTGCTCATTCTTAGATTTTCCGTGTTATTTTGGAAAAAAAAAACGGATGAAGGTTGAACAATTCAATTGAATTAGGTACATGGGGTTGTATTAAGGACTTTTAATAAATTTTTACCTCTTTAACAACCAACGGTAGTTCAAGAAATTCAATAAAATTCTTTGTCCCTATTATTTTGCTTAGATCTCTTGAAACATAACCAATTCAATTTGTTGTCTTATACTTCCCAGAAGGTGCTAAATATCTCCAGACAAATCAGTAGTTTACTTCCATAGTGATCTCTCTTAGAACTGTCTTCTTCCTTCCTTTCTCTCTGTCTCTTCAGACTTTGTTTTAGAGGAAAAAAAAAAAAAAACAATAGGAGAGTAAGGCTGTGTCTAGAGAAAAATACTTCTGTCAGGATTCAGCCCATTAGGATTCCAGTCATTGGATGGGTCTGTGTAGACAGTCAAGAGATGCTAATTTGGCAGATGAGAGTTGGAAATATATGCAAGTGCTCTGTAGATACAGATATCAAACTAAATAGCATTTTTACAGATCTAGAGCCAAGCCAGTTGCTGCTTCAACATTAAGACCAAAATTTGTTGGTCTGAATGGGTCAACAACTTATTTTGCATATATAAAGATTCTATGAAGCAGAAATTTGAGCCAATTATTTGGCTTCAAGTAACTTTTAAGCAGATTGACATAGTAATTAAATTTTCAAAGCCATTGCTTGGTTTGCATGTGCACTTAATTCCTGATGTAAATATAGTTCCCTTTTTTTCATTCTAAAAAGTAAAGAAAACTTTAAATGAGGAATACTTGTAGCTTATAGAAAAGCTGTAGTCCTAGGGCATTTACAATTACTAATCAAGCTGCAATTTCTGCAGGAGCAAAGGGGGCATCTATTACATTAACATGTACAAACAATTTGGTCTATTAAATCAGACGTGAGCCAAAATATTTGTTATATATGAGCAGCTTTGTCAATGAAGATCAAGTGAAAATTTCACCAGCATCAGCATTGATTCACCCCTCACAGGATGACTAAACAATGAGTATCTCTATCCCTAACAAAGCATTAAACAGAGATTGCAACATTTGAAAAACATTTCAGTTGAAAACTTCTGGAAGAGAATGTGATTCTATGTCATTACAATGAATATTTGTTGAATATTTGCATATGTTACCCATAGTAGTGGCCACAAGCATCTAACACAAATGATAACTTCCTTTAAACAATGAAAGAAATAATCCATAATGTGAAGTATTAAAATAAGGTATTAAATCACTAGTATGGCATACATATAACATGTATATTATGAATACATATGGTGTAATACATATTTTATATGCTTATTCTATTAAATAAGGCTTTGTGGGGCTCTCTGCAGACTAATTGAGTTATTCCTTTGGGGAGAATGGGAAAAGTATTTCAACCTGTGCTCTAAGAAAAAGAATTATAGGGTGAGTCTACCTTTTCCTGATATTAGAACAGTAGCCTGGAAATTCCCTTCAGGGTTTTAATTTGTAGGTTTTGGGTACTGAGTTGTCCTTTGACTCAGTCATAAGTAAGCCATATTGATTTTAGGCTTAGACCACTTGAACAATTGGAAGTTTCTACATCAAAGAACATTTCTATTTAGGTAATATCCACTTATTTTGGAAGTATTGCTTTTGATAGAAAATAACATTTCACATGATATTCTCTAGCTGTAGTCTGTTTTATGCTTTTTAGAAATTTCCACTTGTTGCAAAGAAAATTGTTTAGTGTGAAAAGGAGTAGGAAGAGAAAAAAATGACAGCCATTCCTAAATTTCTAGTTCTTAAAATAATTGGATTTGGTGTATGAGGTAGAAATATGTGTCAGAGATGACAGCCAGACTATCTTTGGTGACTGGTGGACAGTGTTATTAACCAATATAGTAAAACCCAGAGAAGATTTTTTTTTCAGGAAGATAATGAAGTTGAATTTAAATAGTCACAGAGGCTTTTGAGAAGAAATAATGTGAGTTTGGTGCTTAGGGGTAAAGTCAAGTTCGGGACATGAAATATGGTACTTGTTTGCTTAAAAATAATAGTTACATCTGTTGATAGAATGGACTTGCCAAAGTAGAGACCAGAGAATAGAAAGAAAGCACAGGAATCTTATTCCTATTTTGCTAAGAAACATATACATTATTTAATTTTTTCCTGAAAATAAATGTAGGAAGGGTTTGGGATAATTTGAAGTATGAAAAACTTTATTGTTAAGGCAATATATTATGGGCATTAAGGACTTTATTCTTTGGAAATCTTCAATATAAATCAACATTGATGTTTCACCAGAAAATTCTCCTTGGAAGTTTTATCAGGGTAAGGAAAAAAATGAATTCTAAATAAACTGATCCACATTATGCTATTTCTTGCCACATATATGTAGATTGTTAGGACATCCAACCTAAATCATCTACTTTCTGATCAATTAAATATCCTTCTAATATCTAAATTTAGTAAGAACTCAAACTGTTGGATCATCCTATAGTATAGTCAGATCACGTTCTTGAAATAATGATTTGGAACTTTTTTAATTGAGGATTTTTCTATATTTTAAAATTACACATCATGGAAAGAATCAGAACACTAAAGCTGGAAGAAACTACAAAGATAACTCAAACCATCCCTCTCATTTTACAGGTTAGAAAATGCAAACCCCCATAAACAGTCAACAAGGTGCTAAAGATGATCCAGAGTCTGAACAGCATTACAGGACTCTTGACCTCTAGTCTCTCTGTCCGCACCATCCTACCAACCCTCCAAGAGGACCAGTTTCCCCTTCCCAAATCATTTCACTGAATGTGGAGATTAGTATTTGAGCAGGTATAATTTTCTTTCCTATTTCTGTTTACTCTAAATCTTAAAAATAAAATAAAACTCCTAATCCAGGAACAGAATATGTACATAGCATAAATGAAAACTGGGGGTTCACCCTAACATTCTAAGCTGGAAAATGGACACAGTACGTTAAAACTAAGGTTTAAAACTCAAGCTGCTACTATACATGGTGATGTATTTTCTTTCCAATTCTGGGGGAAAGTGTGCTTTACTATTGAGATACTTTTTTTTCACCTTGTATTCTGAGACAGAGTCTCACTAAGTTGCCATTGAACTTGTGATCTTCCTGCCTCAGCCTCCCAAGTAGCTGAGATTGGTTAACACCACTGCACCCATTCAAAATGACAATTTAGAATAGAAGCCAAGGAGCATTTTGCCAGTAATGATTCAAACCAATTTGACGGATTCATTTTGGTTTCATGTAGATGCCACTTTAGATTATATATAAAGTGTGTGTGTATACATACCTGTACATGTAATTGCATACATATATGTATATCCCCCACCCCAACCCTTCCGCTTGTCTTTTCTAGAACTAGTTTCGTAAGAAGGCCATGGAAAATAAAACAACCAAATCATTGTGTTTCTAACATATCCTGAAACTAACAGGAGGATAAAAAAGAAAGAAAAAAGGACTAATTAAATGCCACACTCAGCTGAAGAGTATCCAGTGAGCCACTTTCAGATAGAGGCTTTCTGTCATTATGGACTTGGGACTGGCAACCTAAGCTTGGACTCTGCCAACAGAAATTGCCGCTGTGGCTGACTGAACAGTTCTGCTTTTATGAAAGTGAAGTGCTTCTTCTCCTGCTGCCACAGTCTACTGATGGCATGACAAACTGAATGGAGTGTATGTTAAGCCATCAGAGATCAGAACCCTTCCCCTCTTCTTCCACTGTCCATCAAATCACTTTTCTCCTTAGTATTCTCCAATTTAACTTAATTGCAATGTATCTCAAGGGGTGCAAAATGAATGTCGCCAAACAACTGTATCCCTTTCTCTTTCCAAGAGTTCCCTCTTTCATTTTTTATTAATAGCTGATACTTGAACAATGTAGGTGGTGGCAGCAAATTCTTACATAATGAATACATTTGAAGATATTTCCATTGCAGGACTTTAATTATGTAAATAAAATAATATTTTAAAGTATTATTTAAAAGTTCATTTATCTCTTCTTTGAATCTAAGAACAACATATTTGAGGGCTCCACTAATAACAAAACCTGGAATCAGCATAAAATTTAAGTATTGTATGCTGTTACGGTTTAGATATTAGGTGTCCCCCAAAAACTCATATGTGAGACAATGCAAGACGCTTAAGGAGAAATGATTTGGAAATGAAAGCTGTAACCCAATCAGTGAATTAATCCCCCTCATGGGGATTAACTGAGTGATAATTGAAGGCAGATGAGGTGTAACTAGAGGAAGTAGGTCACTGGGGGATGTGCCTTTGGGGTATGTATTTTGTATCTGGGGAGTGGAATCTTTCCCTGTGCTTCCTGGAGTGATATCTTGAGCCACTTCTCTCTGCCAAATTCCTTTGCCCTGATGTTCAGTCTCATCTTGAGCCCTGAGAGATAGAGCTGGCTATCTATGGACTAAGTCCTCTGAAACCATGAGCCCCCAAGTAAACTTTTCCTCCTAAAATTGCTCTTGTCAGGTCTTTTAGACATAGAAGTGAAAAAAGAAACTGACTAAAACATTCCTAAGACAAATTTGCCGAAGGATGTCCTTTCCAGAGGAACCTTCTATTACATACCTTGTGAACTTTTTTTAGGCTCTTTGGACTAGCCTGTTTCAGCTCTTCAAGTTGTGATACCTTCTAGATTTACAAACATGAAGAGAGAAAATTTAAAGGATGGGCATCTTATGAAATCTCAAATCCATAAAATATAAACCGAAGTCATCGTGATATTCGTATTTATTCAGAGAGGCATCAACATCAATGTCAGATTGGAAGAAGGGAGCAAAGGTGGATTACCCCAAAGCCTGAGTCCACTTTCCCAATTGATGAATCATTACCAGTTGCACCATCTTTAATCCTGCTCTCGAGCTCCTTCATGCTTGCTCAGCCCCAAACATGTTTTGGTTCCCCAAGAATCTACAAAAAACCTGCAGGTTTTTGGAGTCTCTGGTTTCAATTGAATCTCTATAAGTGAGTCATTCTATTGATAAATGCAATATTTTGTGTTTCATCAAGGTGGCAAGAGAAAAGCCACTCAGGAATGTAGACATGCTCTCAGTCAACTCCTCACATACTGTGAAAACTTGTTATCTTTGGCTTTAGAGTTTTGGGCAGACACACTCTTTCAATCCCTCATACAAAGGAAAGAGGAAAATGCTTCTTCCCTTTTGTGCCCCCTATATCCCATTCTCACTACATTTAATCAAAATCTATAGTCAATGACAAGGAATTAACTGCTTTATGTAGAATAATTTTCTTTGTGAATAAATTGTTCTTGATGAGATCTTATGTGTACCAAGTGTAACATTATTATAAATTCCAAATTTGTGCAAACCTGCAAATTGTCCTCTGATCTGAAAGGCAGACACTTAACAGGATTTTAAATTATGGAAAATGTCCGCTCTTGATAGAACATCTCTACTTTAAATACAATTGCAGAAGCATTGCCAACAGAACTGGTGTTATTGTTTAGATATTAGATGTCCCCAAAACCTCATGAGTGAGATAATGCATGAGAGTTTAGAGCTAAAATGGTTGGGTTTTGAGAACTTTAACCTAATAAGTGCATTAATTCCCTGTTAGGGATTAACTGGGTGGTAACTGTAGGCAGGTAGGATGTGGCTGTGGCTGGAGAAGATGTGTTGTTGGGTGTCTGCCCTTAGGGTTTATATGTTGTCCATGGTAAGGGGAATCTCTCTGCTGTGTCCTAAGCCACTTTCCTTCAACACACTCTTCACCACGATGCTCTGCCTCACCTTGGGTCCCAAAGAATGGAGTTGGCTATCTATGGAGAAAGACATATGAAACCATGGGCCCCCAAATAAATTTTTCTCCCATAATTGTTCTTTTCAGGTTTTTTGGTCACAGCAGTGAAAAAGCTGATTAAAACAATTGGTTAACCAAAATATTCTAAATCGCGTATCCCAATTTCCAGAGTAAACCAGGAATGTAAATACAACTCTGCAGTAATGTAAAGCATGTTTTCAACATCAACAGATTCATTACATGGGTTTTCTATGTGGTTAGTGCTTTATAAAGTCTTCCATCTTTACTGCACTTGTTTCCTGCATCTTCTTCTTATAATCTGTCATAAACTAGTTTTCCAGTTTATCTCCTACTAGTGCTCTTCTTAAGCTTTTGCAATTTTGCATTTTCAAAACATTTGAGAGTTTACAAAGGAAATTTACACATGTATCTCCTTTCTTCTTTCATTTTTTACCCCAAAAGATGGAAGGTTGGCAGCTCTACCTCCCCACCATCCAATTGAGGAAACAACTGAGCTTTAGCTTGGAGCTCAGATCAAGAACTCAAGTGATTTATTATAGGACAGAACTGTTATTGGAACCTTGGATTTGTAATGTCAAGTTCCATTTTAAAGCCAAGCAGTACACTGTTACTCAATCATACTACACAATTTTCTGTCTAAGCCTCAGTGTACACTAATATTAACCCTACTCGTTTATCCTCTACTTCTACTTTTTTAATCCTCTACTTCAAAAACCAGATTCTCAGGTTTCTGGACCTTGTGGGAAGGGATCTTGCCATGTAATGAGGCTAAATGATTGGCTGCAATTCTCTGTAAGTTATGTCTGAGTCCAAATGTGTCCAGATAGGTGAAGGGTATGTGGCTCTTGGAAGGGGTGTGGAAGAATAAGTTGACATCAGTCAATGTAAAATGCCCTCATATGGTTAAAAGGCACTCTGGATCACTGCTTTTGCAATGTAGGCAAGCTGCCTCAGAGACCTGTTATGTTCAGACACTAGGTATTCCCCAAAAGTTCATGTGTGAAACAATGCAAAATGACTAGGAGGAGAAATGATTGGGTTATGAGATCCTTAATCCAATCAGTTAATTAATCCTTTGATAGGGATTAACTGAGCGGTAACTGAAGGTGGGTGGGGTGTGGCTGGAGGAAGTGGGTCATTGGGGGAACGCCTTTGGGGTATATATTTAGTATCTGGCCAGTGGAACTGTCTCTCTCTGCTTCCTAGTATGATGCCTTGAGCCGCTTTCCTCTACCCTATTCTTCCACCATGATGTTTTGACTCACCTCAAGCCCCAAGGAATAGAGCCAGCCTTCTACAGACAGAGACCTTTGAAACAATGAGTCCCCAAATAAACTTTTCCTTCTCTAAAATTGTTCTTGTTAGGTCTATCAGTCACAGCAGAAAAAAAAAAAAAAGCTGACTAACACAATGCCCAACAGTATAGATCCATTCTTTCAAGGCAAGACTTGCGTGAAAATCTCTCTGTCTTCTTCTTCTTCTCTCCCACCTCTTCCCTCTCTCTCTTTAGAGAGAGACAGAGACAGAGAGAGAGAGGGAGAGGGAAAGAGAGAATTAATTTTTATTATTTTTCATCTGGCTCTGGTTTTCTCCAACACCCTGTTGTGTATGTGGTGCTGGGGTTCAAACTCGGGTCCTCACACATGCCAGGCAAGAACTCCAACTGCTGAGCCATTACTCCAGCCCTCTTTCCCTGTCTCTGTTTCTGTTTCTTTCTTTTTTTTTTTTTCCACAATAGAGAGATGCTTAGGTGGTAGTTACTCTTTCAAGATGGCCCTGAACAGTTCTTCCCCTTCCACCAAAAGGTGGAGCTTACATTCCCATCCCATGAATGTAGGTTAGGCCTAACCAGAAAGCAATGTGCTGAAACTTCTAACCCAGGTCTTAAGAAGGCCTGGACAATTTTGCTTCATTTCCATTGTAGCCATGAGCTACCACGTAAGAAGTCCAGGCTACCCAGATGGAGAAAGCCACATGAAGAGACCTAAGAAAATGAAAGTGCAGATAGGGAGAAGCCTGTGGAGGAGCACCAGGTGCAAATACCAAATTCTATCTGCAGCCCAGTGGCCATCTGACTATAATCTCATGGGGAACCCCTGAGACCAGAAGAGGAGCAACTTAGTAAGTCCTAGTTAAACCTGAAAATTATGAAATATAGTAAGATCATTGTTCTTTTAAGCCACTATAATTTAAAATGGTTTGTTATATAGTATAATTGGCCACTTACACCCTAGTCTGAATGTTTAGTAACCTTCAGCAAGTCTTTGAATGAACTGGGAACCAGGTAGGCTGGTTTGGAACAGATCTGGAAGATCTAAAGCAACAATGTGGTGCTAAATTGGTGGCTGTCAGTGAGTAGGGAAAGGAAGAGTTTGTGCCAGATGGCACAGCAGCCCAGAAAAGGGAAATGCAGAGGAAGAAAAAGCAACACTTATCAGGATTTTAAAATCAGTTCTGTATAAATGAGTCTTTTCTTTGTATTTCAGTTTTTGTTCAAACTAGAGACAAACATTTCCCAAAGTACAGGTTAATCTGGGCTTAACACTTTAAGAAGTGCATCTATTTTCTTTTGTGATCATTCCTAGGTAAGAGAATTAGAAAAAAAGACTTGGTGATAAAAACACCCAGTGTTGTGTTTTGGGGGCTTGGACTAAGCAAATGATCACCTTTAGCCAGTAGACTTCTGGAAAAGAGCACATTGTTTGGCATGTGGGAGCCATCTGGGACCTTACCCCAATATCTGACTTGAAGTTCTGCCAGACCCCGAGTAGTTAGAGAGCAGGGAAAGAGACTCTCAGATGTACCCATGGATGGGTTCTAGCCCTGCATGTCATTCAAAGGGGAAAACTAGATCATAATTGTCAATCTATTATTACTAGGAATGTCTGCCTTTCTACAATGCCCACAAAACTCTGGATAAAGCTAAGAAATTGGAAGAAACATGTAGGTTAAAATGAGCTCAAAGTCACTTGCTTCTTCTATTTATTTATTTGGTCTGAGATGATCTCCACATTTACTTACCATATGGCATTAAATCATTCTGGTCCTTGAGTTATTATTACATGATTCAAAGAGGTATAATTTACAGAATTGCCAGCCCAGGCTGCACTCTGTCCCACACCAAAAAAAGACCACAAGGAGGGGAGAAGAAAAATGACTGTTTCCTGGTAGCCCATATTTACGCAATTTTCTTCCACCGCAGATTGTTTTGGCAGTCTAGACAGAGTCTTGTAAAATCCCTCCCTGATGTCATCCACATCCTTCCTTGATAAGTTCAAAACGAGTCTGGAGCAAGCATGGCTCCACTAGCAATGTCATACAAATAATTAATGCAGTGCCACCTTGGAGTGGCCTCTGGACTCCAGCAATGCCCACATGAGACAGTTGGACGGATGAGCTGGCCGCCAGATCATGGAAACATGTGGCGCAGAGTGCAGCTGCTGAGGGGCGGGAAGGGACACACATGGGCATTTCATGTTTTAAAAGAACTCTGTGGAAAACAAACAGATTAGAGAGAGAAGTAGGCTAGATTTAGGGAAAGATTAAAGAAATGATTTTGTTAAAGACACTCTGGAATTAATGATTCCTTAAAAGGCAATTTAAAATTGTGTTTCTAAGAGACGACGTTAGATCATATGACTTAATTTGTAGAGGGAAAAATATTTGCAGATCATGACTTGAAATTCACGTTATGAAGACTAAAATTCATTCTATTTATTTATCAATAGAGTAATAAATTACATACATTGATGTATGTATAATAGGTTAGAGAATACAAACCAGTGTTAACATTCTCTAACAGAACATAACCATATAAAAAAACATTTCCAAACAGTTATTAGCTTAAAGACTGATGTAAAATCAATGCCAGTTTGTTAGAAATGATTTTTTCATTAGTAAATAAGGACACATGTCTTCCTATTAAAAGTTTGAAAATTTCCTTTGTCCTAAATTTTTATTTTCATATGTTTATATACTTCTTGTCTTCAACTGGAAGTGAAAGAAAACAACTTCTCACATTGTACTTTTAATATTCTCTTTAATCTGGTTAAACTCTCCAAAAAATGAAATTGTATAAAAGGAAATAAGAAACGCTTGATTCCACTTTCCTTGCACTTTTTTCTGCTGTTGGCTGTTTCAGAACAAAAGAATAGTAAATAATTCACCATGAGGTTTCTCTATGCATCCCAACAAGTTTCTCAACGCCTTTGGCTCCCCGTCTCCTGTCTTGGTCAGGCCTTCTCTTCTTGCAAGGCTATTTTAATACCTTTCTAAGGGTTCTCCTGTAGAGATTCCACTTGTAAGTAAAACTTACTCATGTTCTCTCCTCACTTAAAAACCTTTGATAACCTCTGAACTCCCTCGTGTGACCTGCCATCAGCTTCAGCCTGCTTTGCAACTCTGCCCATCTCGGTGGCTGAAGCTGCACTTGCACTAGTGCCTGGATCTCAAGGACCTTTAAACATCAATGACTTGGACAATTCCTGCCCCTCCTTCAGAAACACACGCCATTTTGCCTGCCTGGCAGATTGCTGTTTATGAAAGAAACTTCTTGAACTCTATCAATCTGTGTGGTCCTTAGGGGTTCCTTTAACTGACCAGTTCTGGCTCCACATCCCACAACTGGCACCACATTAAAACAGGTCTCAGTCCCTTGTATCCTGGCCCCAGTTTCTGGCTTATTGCACTACTGTTGTGTCTCTCTCCCAAATATGTGTCTTCCCTGCCCCTGACTTCCATCCACTCCACCCCTCATAGTGGCTAGCCTCTCTGACTCCAACCTTTGGCTCCAAATATTGACTTTACATTCATGTCACATATCTGTGGGAACATGTTTTGAGAAGTGCACCAGGAGACAATTGCCCTGTTTTGCGAATGCCACAGAGTCTATCAAAACTGAAACAGCTATGTCATCATTAGGTGATACAGTCTCAGGGGACCACGGTGGAGTACATGGTCCATGCTTGACAAAACATGGCTGTGCAATCTGTTTTATCTTTCTGGACCATCTCACTCTTAAGGGTGGGGCTCAAGACTTGACTTTCAAGGTTAGTACCCTGACTTAATTTTACCTCAGCCCATCCAACAAAGAAGTTCCCATTCCCTTGAAAACTGTGCCCTCTCTTCTTTCTAGTAAGGTCATCTTGCCTTATGTATTTGGTTTTTTGCCAGTCAGTTAGTTCCTAAAAGACAGTCACAGTATCTTACTCTTTTTGGTGTCTCTGGGGCATAATTAGTGCCTGATTTAGAGCAGTGTTTGTTGAATGAGTGAATGTGATTTTCCAGTTTTCAACTTATCTATCTCACTTGCATTATAAGATTGCTTGGAAGATAGTGGGTTTTCAATAAGTATTTTTTTCTCCATGTTTTTTATTAGTGCATTATAGTTGTGCATGATGAGGGGATCTGTTGTTAAACCCACTTTGTATTTGATTCTCTGTGGACAAAAGATTACTGGTAGCTTCTATCTTCCCTGTATTAAAATTTTAATTACTAGATGCTAATTATGTTCTTATCCTGGAGCTGGGTATATCTCTAAATACATCTCCCATTTTCTATATATATGCATTATAGTTTTATATAATGATAGGATTAGTTGTCACATATTTCTAGATGCACACAAATCAGTGATACAATTTGTTCACAATCCCCGCCACACACTCCTCTACCCCCCTCCTCCTATCCCCTGATCCCTTGCCTTTCTTCAGGGTCCTATATTGTACCTAAAAACCCCAGATACAGTGACATAATTCTTATACCTATGAAGAACATTTATATATATATAAGGCAATAGTATATACAGTGACATTTTTAACTGCTTGGAATGTACCTTGCTTTATCTCAGTTCTAACATTTTACTTTCTCCTCCCTTCCTATCATCCTTTGTTATTCTTCAAAATATTTGACGATAGGATTAAACATTTACATTTTTGTACAGGTATGCAGCATAGCTTGTTCAAATATCTTATGAAGTATCTTGCAACTTATCTCATTAATATTAACAGCCTTTCCTCATTGTCAGAAATTCTTTCTTCAAGAACTGAGGTTCTGTTTTCTGTAGAAGTTAGTCGATTATTAAATTCTTCCATGGTTCCTCTCATATCATTGACTGCAGATTTTAACTCTGTTACTTCCTTTTTGAGTGTGTCTATTTCTTTGATAATAGAGTTTTTCATCTCTTGAGTTTTCTCACTTAGTCCCTTCATTATATCTTCTTTTAGCTCATTGTTCCTTTTAGTAATCCGATCACTGATAATATTTTCAAGGTTTTAATCTCAACTGTTATCCATGACTTCCTTTTTGGGGGAGTTTTGGGTTTGAGGTGAACCTCTTCTTGTTTGATTCTTCATTTTGAAGAGCTTCTTGTGGATCTCTGAATTCAGATTTCCTGAGGGGAAGGTAGGCAATTCTTCAGGTGGTTTTTCCTTGCAAGTCAAAGGGTCAGATCAACCACCAACTCTTTGAGTATCACCTTCTTCCTGATGATGTTTCTGCCTGGGTCTTTATGTTGCTCTACCTTTTGGTTCCAGGCTCAAGGTTGCAAATCTGAACCTACCAAAATGGAGACGTACTTTGTAGTGGGACTCAAACAGGCCCCAACAGGAACACGGGGCGTAGGTAGACAGGGCTGCTCCAGGTGGGGAACCTCCCCTGGTTGGTCCTGAGCAGGGCTGCTCCACTTAATAAATATATTTCAATTGTTAATACCTTTTCATAGTGCATGATGTTACAATGTACCATAAGTAACATTTGTATTTTTTAAATAAAAAAGAGAAAAAATAAAGACATTTTTGAAGACAAAAATATCCCTTTCTAAACTCTGCCTTGTGAATTCAGTTGAGAGACTAAATTAGTGCTTCCTTAATTAAAATTAATATTTTCTTTGTGACTATGTGAGAAACCGTGCTGAAATATCAGAGGAGCAATGTTAAAACTCTATTATTAGCAAACTCTATAGAAAAATCCATTTTGTTACAAAGCAGTATATTTAAAAAGTGTTTATTTAAAACTTAGTTTTAACAGGTGTGAATCTCTAGTAGACATGTTGGATACATAATAAATCTAAAATCACTAACGCATCTTGTCAGTGGTTCCTTTCTCCTTTTACTCTTCCATTTACTCAGCTGAGATGAACTGGTAACATCTCTGGGCCAACCACTGTGCTGGTGTGGCGTATGGAGGGAGCGAAGTCTATTCAAGCCAGGAGTCCATAAAATGACTGATTGTCCATCTTGGCCTTCTCTAGGAGTCAACAAATGAAGGTAATGAGGGATATAATTCGTATATAAACTGCATGTGGGCAGATCCTGAGGTGGGCAAGTGTTTGGGGCAGTGGGGAGTGAAAGGAGCCAGTGGGAATGGAGAGGATTCTGGTTGAGGTTTTATTCAAAGTACTGCAGGATGCCAATGAGAGTTTACCCCCATATTCTGTGGATCACACTGCTGTCTTCTCTTCATGCCCACTGTCTCATAAGTCTTGCTGGGACCCGAGTCCAGAGGGGCAGACATGTAGCAGATAGGTGGCATGTAAGGTGTGTGGCATATGGCAGTTATACGTATGTCATGAAGACATTCCATTTGACATAGAAGAACACTGTAGAGGTAGAACAAATGATGTGGGGGCAGAAGTCAGAGACTCAAGCCCTGCTGGGAGGGGCTCCTTCCAGAAGCACAGGCTTGGCTGAGAACAACTGCACAGAGCACATTACCTGACTTACAACCCAGCTCCATCTGCAACAGTATGTTTCTGGTGTCACACTGCAACAGGGTAATATATATCCAGTATTAGTAAAAGTGACACAAAAAGGAATAGTTAACAATTTTCCTACTGTGCCCTCAGATCCAACCTGACCCTTGATCATGGCCACCATGATCTTCCTACAACTCAGGTCTGAGCACACCAGTCCTGACACTTTGTCAGCAGGGTTAGGTCCAGTTCCTCAGAATGGCAAATGAAGCCCTTGGTCTGGGTCTCTTACCTGTCTAGGCTTCTCTTCTCAGCTCTCCTATGGATATTGTTCTCATAGCTGCCGGAACCTCTGTTCCCTAAACACGTTGTGCTCTTTTTAGGCTCCATGTTGTTCCTCTGCCAGGAATGTCCCTTCTTGCTCATTAAAGGGGACATATTTAATCCAAGAAACCTTCCATGCCTTTCTAAACAGAGTTAGTGGTTCCATCTATGAACTTATTTCAAAGGATTTTGCAGGTCTATGATCATGCTAAACTGACTTCTTCACTATCAGGGATTCTACGTTATTAATTTCTACACTCAACATATATAGCACAGTGACTGATGCACAAAGGAAATTCAGCCAATATTCAGTGAATCGAAGTAAAGATTAATCTGCAAGTGAAAATTTCAGAAGGCAAATTTTAGAAAAGCTAAATAGCAACAAACTTTAGTGTTACTGTTCCGGATTCTTTAGTTTTTTGTTGTCCTCCATTAATCAAGTTAATCAAGAGTTGTCATTTTCATAAGATTATCAGATCAAAGAAAGCAGGTTTTCCAAGAGGAAATATTCAGAATGTAAGCATTATGTTGGCATGTAATGGAACAATTTTGGTGGCTTCAAAATACTATATGAGGTTCTTCTAAAATTTCTCACTTTGGAAACAAAAGCATGAAAATGCCCTTCAAATAGGGTCTCAGTAAAAAGCTTACTATAGCTGACACATAGTATATGTCAAACATTCTTCTACAGGCTTTAGTGGCATTCTCTCTCTCAACACTCACTACAGATAGGTAAATATTATTATGGGACCTATTTCAAAGATGAGAAAATTGAAGTAAAGAGGCTGAGTAAAAATGGTCTCATGACATGAAAGCCATAACTCAAACCTACTCAATGTGGCTCCAGAGTCTGAACTGCTAGTCTTAATACTGAACTACTTCTTATGCCTTCCTACAGTTAATTTATGTTGCCTAGATTTCATTGCTTGATGAAATTTATTAGTATTTATTTCCTTTATACAAGCATCACTTAAAATTCTGCCTTGTTAGTAAAAGGCACCATGTGACACTCCTGAGCACTTCAATTACTCTGTTCCTCTTGGCTTCACCTTTGGGACACTCCCTGCACCAGGTACCCCACCAAGGTCCAGCAACACAGGGTAAAGATGGAGTCACTCTGACCCCTGTTTCAGGTCTATGCCCCATCACCAGTTGTGCTTGTGGGTTGGTATCTATGAAATTCTAGATGTTAAATATTTTCATCCCTATATGTAACAAAGTCAATTTATGTACCTCAGACTATGGATAATGGTAAGGCAGGAAGGGAGAATTTGATGAGTTCTTTATGAGATGGGAAGGAATTATAAATCTGTGCCCATCTTCCAAAAGATTGCTACCTGCAGACAGAGCAAGGGCGTTGGATTAGACTGAAGTACGTTTGCCTCTTCACTACACCACCTAGTAACTACATGGTAGTTTGTTGCTGTGACTGAAAGACCTGACAACAACAATTTTACAGGAGGAAAAGTTTATTTGGTGGCTCACAGTTTCAAAGGTCTTAGTCCATAGACAACAGGCTCCATTTCTCAGGATTCTGGGTGCTGCAGAACAACATGGTGGAAGACTATGGAGGAAGAAAGTGGCTCAGGGCATCATATAAGGAAACAGAGAGAGACTCCACTGGCCACATACAAAATACATGGCCCGAAGACACACCTCCTCCAGCCATTCTCTACCTGCCTTTCGTTACCACCCAGGTAATCCTTATCAGGGAATAATTCACTGCTTGCCTTAAGGCTCTCATAACCCAATCATTTTACCTGCAAGCCCTCTTGAATTGTCTCACACACGAGCTTTTGGGAGAAACCTAACATTCAAACCACAATACTTATGGATTTTCAGTTTAATCACTTAGGGTTGATGCTAGTCTTTCATGGACACTATAAAATTAAATATTAGCACATGAAATGCTTAATTTAGTATTTGGCATACAGCTCCTGTCAGAAGAGTTGAAGTTTGCTAGATATTGCTGTTATATACGATGAACAAAGTAATAGAGTCCATAAGGTGGTTATAAGCATTAATAAACATAAAACTTTCAGAACCATGCTTAATATAATACACCTTCATTGTAGATATTGGTTATTATTATTTTGTCATAAACCAATTCCATTTGAAGTTGATAAGTTATGTGTTTTTTTTCTGAGAATACATTTTCCACTGGAAACTTTTTTTCTTAAAATTTCTTTCTGGAGCTGGAGAGTTTGCTCAGTGGTAAAACACTGCCTAGAATGTGCATGGACCTGGGTTCAAACCCCATCCCAAATACACATTAAGTGGAAGAAAAACAAAGACCAGATAAAAAAATAAAATTGACTCTGTCTTTAAAAAAATGTTTTTTTCTAGGAGCTAGATGTGCAGCTTACTGTTAGAGTGCTTGCCTAGCTTGTGTGAGGCCCTGGGTTCAATCCCCAGCACCAAGCACCACACACACAAAAATTCTTTCTAAGGTGAAACCCAGTGTAAAATACTATATAGGTTATATATAAATTTGTACACATATATACACATATGTGTATGTTTTTGTGAATATGTATGTATGTGTGTGTATGCATATACATATATATTTTTTCCCCACCTTATACAGTTTGTGCCTTTTCTAAAGGCCCATGTGTTGCAGGCTGGGTCATCTGTCTATGGCACTATTGGGAGGCGGTGGAACCTTAGGAGGTGGGGCCTAGTGGGAGCAAGTTAGTTTCCCATGAGGAGGGACCTTGAAGGGGATGTTGGGACCTGGCCCTTTCCTGTCTCTGCTTCTCAGCCACCGTGAGGTAGTAGCTTTTGCTCCCCCTGTATACTTCTAACATGACATGCTTCGTTGCTCCTGAGCCAAAAGCAATGGGGCCAAATGACTATTGACTGCAATTTCTGAAACTATGAGTCAAAATAAACATTTTCCACTTTCAAGTTGATTTTCTTAGGTATTTTGTCTCAGCAATGGAAAGCCAATTAAGATGTTATTTTTATATTAGGATTCAAATCCTAACATGGTTGATATAACCCCTTTAAATCATGCTTATGTTTTCAAGTTCTAACTGACAAATAATTTTCAGCTTAGGAAAAGTCAACCAAAACATCTTACTTATAAGTTCTATCACAAATGGTTTTTGATGTTTTGTTTCAATATTTTGAAGCAGTGGTGGGTGGACTTTAATTTTGAGAGAAAATTATCCAAAAACGAAGAGATAAAACATTAGTTTAAATTTTTATTTTAAATTGACTATGACTAAAATAAAATGAAGTGGAAAAGTAGAAAGCAATCCTCAAGAAGAACTTCCATTTTCTTTTTGGAACATCTTTGGGAGGTTTTTTTAGAGGAGGAATGGAGAGGAAATTGGGGTGCAATTCCTGTAGAGTCCCACTAATGAGATGAAATTCCTCTGAAATTATGGTTGCTACAGGCAAGCAAGGGAAACGCGTTGAGAGAGTATTTGGGTTTAAAAGTGATGATCTATTACACATCATCTGATAGTACTGAACAGAGAACTCAGAGTGGCTGTCATTTCTGCCTGTGCCATCAGTCAGAACTATGAACTTAGTAAATTTGTTTGACCTTTCTGCTTCTCAGAACTACCATGTGTAATGTTTGTTGGTGAGGAGGAGCTTATATTCTCCATTTTAGGCTTCTCTATATTTAAAATTCCAGTAAACAAATCTAGGGGAAAACAAATGACTAAAACATTCCTAACACTGCATGCTGGGCTTTAGGTTGAGCTAGTTATTTAACTCACATTTATTAAACACTTACTGTGTGCTAGTCAGTGCACATGTAAAAATGCAGAGAAACTGTTTTCTCCAGAAGCTCCTATTCTGGTACAAGAGAGCGTAGTATAAATAATCTACAACAAAGGGAAGCTAAATATAGCAAAAGATGCTCCTGGGCGTGTGGTCAGGGTCAGAGAAGATTCTGGACAGTGCCCTGATTAGAATCTGAAGGATGCATTTTATTATCAATAACATTCACAGGCCGGTGAACTTGACATCACGCTCAGTTGATGATCACATGTGTCTGTGTGAAGTGGCACCTTTGATGATAAAGCAGCCCTGTGAATAGATACTGGGCATTCAAGTACTGTTGACACCCAGCAAGTGCTCCAGAACTCTGTTCGGGCAATTTCTGCAGGGCTATATGTATAATAATTCATAAACAGCAGGACAAACCTTCCACTGCTGTCACTGCCTTGACTGTACGGGACTCAGCTCCTGTCTGCTTCCATCAGGAAGGACAGGGACAATCGACCTCTCAGATGAAGTACCAAGCAAGCTGGAGCATAAAGATCAAAGGAACACAGCCAAAACTGCAAACGATTCTTGCGTGGTGTTCTATAAAGAGCCACACTACTTAAAGGACTATGCCCATGTCATTTAACATACCAGGGGCATTGACACATGCACTCTAGAAAGGTAATCCCCTTATAGCAATGTGTCTCTTCACTGAAAACTCTGTCTTGGGTCTCAAGTAGTTAAAAACAGTGAATTGATTGTAAGATAGATTTTTTAAATTTATTTTCGTTTTGTTTTTTTCAAGCAGTTGTTTTCCCAATCCAGGGCATAATTCTGGAATTATATATATAATTCCAGAAGGATATATTATATATGATCTGTTTCCTCCCAAGTGGCAGATTATTAATAATAATAACCATAACTACCACTTTTGGAGTGCCATTCTGAGCCAGTCTCTTTCATAAAATACACAGATAATTCAATACTCTTGGTTATCTTTAATGGCAGGCATTGTTTCCCTTGAATTTTGAGACTCAGAGACATTAACTGACCCAACATCAAGAATCTTGTTGTAAAACATTAAAATATTTAACTAGGCAGGATACATTCTGAGTGCTGGTGGAATTTCTAGGATTCTTAGCAGGATATTTCTGGGAATGGGAGCTGGGAATCCAAGTTTATGTAAAATTCCTTCTCTCTCCTCTGCAGAGGAGTCTGCTGTGATCCGTTTATTCCGGACCTGAAGTTGGGGAGAGATACAGGCCAGGCAAGATCGATACTTTGACAAGGCAGGAAAATCGTTGTACATTTGGCATTCATTCTTTTAATATTGCATTTTATTGTCAGTCATGTCCCTCAACTAAGAATAACCTCAACTAAGAGCCAATATTCTGCAAGGATGGTTTTCAAGAGCATATTTCTGTTGTTGAAATGAAAATATATTCTGATAGAGGGGAAAAAGAGTTCAGGTTCCAGATAGCCAAATGATACTTCTGGTCATACTGCATTTTTGAAAGGCTGTTTTAACATAATTTCTTGTTTAAAATAAACTATTATACTTAACACATAAATAAGAACCCAGAATTATCTACAAAAATCAGCAGAGATAAAAATAATGATACATAAACTATGAAATTTCCTTATTTATTAGTTTTTATTTTATATTATATTTGCTCTAGAAGTAGCAACAAAAGTGCAAAAATTTTCCCAGTTTCAAGTCTCAATTTTTAAAAATTTATATGTTTTTTAAGTTATTTTACCTAGTCTATTGCTTGAAATTGCAATATTTGATCTTAGACATCTTTTCCCAAGAATATCTGTAAACACCTTTTGGTTTGTTTTCTTACATGTGTTTAATTATATTCTGCCTTTTCCCAAATGAATAGCAGGAGTTTACAATGAATATATAAAATGTGATAAAATACCATAAATGATATGAAAGTTTTAGGGTGAAACTAGAATGCCTTCTTCTACCAGTTTTTGCTTTTGCCAGCTGGTGGGCCCTGCCTGAGGAGCAGACCTCGGCAGCCAGCCAGTGGTGTTGCAGCTCTTTTTAAAAAAAAAAATTTTTTTTTTACTAAGGAGTTGAGATATTGTACAATCATAAATGCATATAAAGTAACAACATGATATGCATTTGTCCTTATACTAGAATTACCTCCACAGTGCCCCCACCCTAGTCTGATTTTTCTATATTTCACCCCTACAAGCGATATAAATGCCTACGCTGTGAATTTTTTAAAGCTAAATGATTGCATAATTATTATTTGGATTCTCAGGGGTAAAGAGTATGCTACATTGTTGATTGTCTCTCTAGATCCTTCCCTATCCTCCCTCTCTTCCCCCTCCTCCGACCCCCCTCCCTCACATATCTATGGTTGCCCTAGATTATGTGTTGCTACACCTTTGCTGGGTCCAATGCATGAGTTTGACAACCTTTCACCCAAGCCTTGGTTTTGCTCTAGCTTCCACAAATGAGGGAAAACATTTGACTGTTGCAGCTCTTAATGGGGGCAGAGCCCTCTAGTATACTTCAGCAATTGCTGTAAATTTCTTATTCCTTCTGGGTTCTTGTCTTGTGAATTCAAGGAATGAAATCCACAGACCAGGATGAATGGATGGAAGAAAGATCGTTTAGAAAAGCAGGAAACAGAATTCTTGCAGTATGCAAGAGGGGACCTGGATAGCAGCCATTTTGGCTTGAGTGTGATCAGCTAGGTATTTATTTACCTCTTGGATGACCGCTGTTGGTCCAAACTTATGCAACTGAGGATTTGAGAAAAGCATTAATCGGTCTATATTTATGCTAATTAGCGAGCAGGGATGCACTAATGCTATTCGTCGAATCTCAAGTTCCAACTGTTTCATTTTCTTCTGTTTGGAAGTGTGAGATTGACACAAGTGAACTTCACATGCATGGTTGGGGAGGTGGAGCGAAGCAGGGTTGGGATCTGTTTGTGGGACCACAGGCTGTGGTGGCAGGACCATGGAGGTGGGAGCCACTGCTCTTATGCATTGCTGGATGCTTTTCCTCATGCTGGCAGAAGCAGCCGTGTTGCTCCCAACAGCCCGGTCGTAAAGATGGAATGAAGGAAATAAAAACAGAGACAAAGAGTAGACAGAAATAGAATTAAAAGTGCGTATCATTTTCACTCATAAATATATCAGAGTAAGGGATAGCATAGAGAGGCAATTTGGCAGTAAGCTTACCAGCAGCTAATTGAAAAAAATGTGGTCAGTTATATAATTCAATCCATGAGATAAAAACAGATTCACTGCTCATAATAATCACAACTCTTCTCAGTAGTGAAATCAGGAAGGAATTTTCTGGTGAGTCCTCATAAGCAGGATGCAGTGTGATATGAAAAATACATTCTTGATGGCAACATTAGAATTAAAGGCTCTTTCTTATAAAGACCTTCAATATAAACTGCTGGGATCCAGCGAAGTTCAATGTACTAAGAAGATTCCTGTAGAGATCTTTAAGTTAATTTTTCTCAATCAGAAGAAAATAAAAGCACAGAAAATCAAGGGTGGAAAGTTCTGAACTTTCCTTGGCAATGAAGACTCACTCCGATGCTTTTGGTCTAGCTCAAGTCCAAAAGTTTCAAGAGATCATGTAAGGGCTTGTTTACAATTATCTGTTGATTGGAGTGGGCATCTGAAAAAAGATTTTTTGGGGGGCAGGGAGTTCCAGGGATTGAACCCAGAAGTGCCTAACCACTAATCCACATCTCTGGCTCTTTTTATTTTCTGTTTTGAAACAGGTTCTCACTAAATTGCTCAGGATCTCTCACTAAGTTGCTGAGGCTGGCCTTGAACTTGGGATTCTCCTGCCTCAGCCTCCCAAGCCACTGGGATTATAGGTGTGTGCCACTGCTCCCAGCTTGAAAGATGGTTTTTGATACAGGTAAACTGATGCATCGTGGGATATCAACAGCACTGTGTTGGTCTGTATGCTGTGAAGTGCAGGGCATTGGAAATGGCACTCTCAGTTACATCAATCTAGAGACATGGCAGCTGTTATGATTATAGTCTCTCACCCCTTTGTACTTTGCTTATGATGCTGGGACTGGTTCTCGCTGCACTTCACAATTGTTCTCCCTCAGCTGTGCAACAAGAAGGAGATGGCAGGCTGAAGAGGAAGAGAGGACTTTATCCTTCTGTTTGCTGCTTCTGTCGTAAATGATTCTTTAGCTAGCAGCAGAAATTCGTTTCATAGCAGTAGTTGGTTCCAGCTTACAATTTTCCCTACCTTTCTAGACCCAGCTAGTCCCCTTCAGAGATGACAGAAAGAATAGAGATTAAAAATCAAAGTAGCCAAGGTGCAGTCATATGGTACCTTTTCAGAGGGTAGAATCCTTCCTCCAGGTGGCTAAATGCTCAGTATCTGTTTCCTGAAGTTTTCCACTTTGTGATATCTCAGTGTTTCTTTTTTGCCTTTTCACTTTTCCAAACCTGATTTTGCTAGGTATGGTTCATTTCTAGGACCCTACCCGACACAGTACTAAATACAGGACAATTTCAGAAGATCCTAGAAGTCCATAAAGTGAACACTTATCTGCTTGCAAGAAGTTTATAGTTTAGTTCATTAATTCCTTAAGTTTATGATGTCTTATAAATTCCAGGAAAAGTATTATCTAGAAAATAATTTGTCTTTGGTGGCTTTGATGAAGATATCAATTCATGCAAAAGTTTAATTCTCAATCTTAAAGTTAAGAGGGTGGAAATTTGATCCAATCATAGTGTTGTATTTGTTTTGACAGTGATTGGGTTAAGGTCATTAGTGTTGTTATAAATGAAATCAAACACTGGTCAGATGTTGGTGAGCAAGGCAGAAAATTTTACTTCTGTGGAAGAGAGAAAGAAAATGCTTCCCCATCAAGGAAATGAGGGGTTTTTAATTCCAATTAAAAACCCTTCACTGTAATTGGAGGAGTTCAGGTGCACAGTCGGTTCGATTGGCTGTGATTAGGTGGAGGCAGGTGAAAGAGGAAGTAGGCGACAACTGGGAGATGATGGGGGTGGGGGTCACCACACATGTGATTCAGCAAAGTTCACAGGAAGAGGATAGGTGGGTACGGGAAGAGGTCCTTGGAAAGAGGTGGGTGTACACAGGTGGGCTATCACTGATGAGGGACTTACTATCTTCAAGGGGGAGGGGATCTAAAATGGAGGTAGTGGGTTATACATCACAATCTTTCAAGTGTGACAGAAAAAAACATACATCTTACAGAGTGGAACCCCCATTATTGAATCCTGATATCTTCACAACAAAAGGGACAGAGACCAGCCATATATTCCCATCTCTTGCCATGGGATGATCTGCGCTGCCTCAGTACTCTGCCACTAAGCAGAAGAAACCCATCAGAGTAGACAATTAGAGAGGCTTCATTATCTCCATTTCATAAGAAGGAAGGTAAAGATTAAAATGACTTGCCCTGAAATACATGATTGGTGATGTGGCACAGCCAGGGTGCAAGCTCAGACTATATAACTAGAAGTCAGTCACCTCTTCTTGCTGCATCATAAAATCCCCTAAACCAAATGTCATATACTGTACCAGTTAGGGCTCTTGGTGATAAATATAAAAGCTTGCTTTGGCTAGTGTAGACAGAAAAGAAATTTACTGGGAGGTAGCTAACTAAAATCAGAAAAGTTGGAAAACTAGTTTCTGAAAATATTAGCTGAGATAGTCATGGTCATGCCAGAGAAAGGGGCTGGTTAGGGCACTGGTTCTTATGGACCCTTATGGCTAGTAACAGCTGCTGCTAAATATTTTTCCATTCTTGCTACTGATCACAACCTTGGCACATACTTTGGAGTCCTCGAGGGCCTTCAAAATCTAAAGTGTCAGATAGGAGTATCTGATCAGTCAACACTTGGTCACTCTCCCGAGCTGCCAGGTGGTTGTTAAAGAAGAAGCATCTAAGCTGTTGTCCCTACCTCTCACCAAAACATGCATGTCGGGGAAGGGAGTTCCCCAAGATGAAATGGGGTTTGATTGCTGGCTAGAAAGAAATAAACGGTACCTGCCACACACCTGCTGTTACCTCATTTCCCATTCATTCTGTTTGTGGCTCCACATGGAAGACATCATTTTGTTTGGAAATGTGTCATGGTTTGAATGAAGCTGCTAGGAGATGAAAGTGAAGGGTACCTGGCCAAAATAAGGAGATTGGTACACATAGTCCATAGTCTGAGACACATTCTTTCACACTGCAGCTGGTAAATGAAATTTTAAAAAGGAGTTCAGAGAAGAGAGAGAGCGGGCAATAGGCTAAGACTCATCCCCCATATCTGCATTGTAAAGCAACCAGAAACCACGGAGGTGTGAAAGTTGATATTATTACATCAGCCTACTTTGAGGTCAAGAGTACAGCATGATGATTTGAGCAAGAATTGCCTTTTCCAAAGCGTCCTACAAGAAGGGCTTTCAATGAATTTCTGCATGACATTCTCAGCAGAGTATGAGAGACTGATATATGTAGTCTAGCAAATGATTCTCTGTAGACAATAAGAGAAGACTAGGTATGGGATGCAGCAAAAACAGGACAATTGTTTTAGAGTATTTGGG
This sequence comes from Aplodontia rufa, assembly GCA_004027875.1. Lineage (NCBI taxonomy): Eukaryota > Metazoa > Chordata > Mammalia > Rodentia > Aplodontiidae > Aplodontia > Aplodontia rufa. The sequence goes on from PVKS010001962.1 coordinate 45,614, forward strand.
ATTTAATCAGATGAAAGGAATAAGTATCAGTTGGGTTGCTTAATGAAACCAATGAAGAAATTCAAAATGGAGTTTGATGGGGAAATGTAAGAGAGGGAATTCCAGTGTCCAGGTTAAGATGAGAGGACAATTACTCAAAGGAGAACATGAGTGAATTTGGCCAGAATATAGACAAAAGCAAATTCAGATGATGAGACAAGCTTTTGTAAGTAGAGTGAAGTTAGTTTTGGCATTGACCTAAAGGGATTTGATGAAAAGAGCAGAATGAATGATTCAGTTACCAGAGGAGGAGAAGAAAAGAATACGGAGCCAGTTATAGAATGAATAAGGAGAATGAAACAGAGAAATGCATTTGTCAATATTATGTAAGATTTCTTATCATTTCTAGTCTGGTTGGGAACAAGTCCTTAAAGAGGCCAAATAGGCTGAAACTAAGCATTATGTATTTGTTTTCCCATGTCAGCAAAATGCTCATCTCTAATTGATAGGTGAACAAAGGAGACTGAAGGATATTAAATAATTTGCATCAAAAGTGCGTAATTAGCAGTGTACCATCTAGAATTTAAGCCCAAATCTGTGTAATTCAAAAGCCCAGACTCTTTTTTTTACTTTACAATGATGACTTGAGTTCAGAACACTGAAATTCATAAATTATCTGCACTTGCATTTATTAAGTAGGAGAGGCTACTTTTGAGAATCTTAGTAAATATTAAAGAAAATAAAGAATATATCAGCACCATTTTGGTGCGTAGAGAAGTAGAATAACGAGGATCGACAATACAGCCCTCCCAAGCCCCTTCCTCTCTACATACATACTATCTAATTGTATCTCAAGAACATTTTAACATATTACTTAATGAATGCTAATGTGGGAAATAGCTGTTTTCCAAAGGTTTGAGCTCTTTTCCTTGGTTTAGGAGCTTTTTGTGAAGAGATGGCCTTCAAAGGACTACATGTTTTTTAAAAAAATATAAATGGAGCTATGAAACTAGTCATTTCTAGATCATGGTTACATTAAAAAGTAGATGAGCCTTCTTCACTGGTAGTCTTTGCTTTTCTACAAACTATCCATTAGCTCCCCTGATATACTTGAAAGCCACTTCTTGAAGACAATAGTCTCTGCCAGCCTATAACCATCTATAACCAACTTTCAAACATGAAGACCAGTATTGAACTATTACCTGAGTAAGAAATAAAGTTTTATTTTCTGTTATGCCATTGATCTTTTATTTGTTATAGTAGCTGTTATTTCCTGAACTAACACAAGTAAATTTAAATATACATGTTCTATAATGCTCTTGTTTTTTCTTCCTGTTTTATTTTTTGTGCTTTCAGGATCCACTATATCAGTGATGATGCAAGAGCGCAAAAAGAAACTGGACCTCATGTCTGCCAGTTTTTCCCTAGAGTAGATGAGAAGACAAGAGGAATCAAAGATTATTCTATAACGAAGAATATTATTCTATAAAGACATTAATCATTTTTCTTTTTAAAATCCGCATAGCATATACAATTAAAAATTGGATTTCTGAAACCATTGGGAAATAACTATTAGAACTTACTTAAGTATTTGAACTTAATTCATAAACCTGAGAACTTGCTTAATTATTTGAATTTAGTTTATGTACCAGAAGCTCATAACTCACTTCCATGGCAGAGTTAGTCCAGCTGTAAGTCGCTAGCAAGTATTTAAGAAACGTGTATCTTGTGTTTTATGTTAGGCACTACATAAGATTACAAGTAAAATTTTCAAGTTCCCTTTTACAGGTAACTAATACAATCATGTTAACTATTAAGATATTAAGACAATACTGCTCATAATAGCAAAATAAACCATGTGAGTGTTCAAGAATAGAACTATGGATAGTTAAAATATACTACATCTGTCTAAAAACATTAAAAGTTATTTTTAAAGGGGACTTAAAAATAAGTAAGTGAGGATCATTGACACTTTTTGAGTAGATGAAATGATAAAGTTCTGACACAGCAAGATTAATCATCCAGTAGTACACAGGGTCAACTGAGTTACTCAGAGAGTTATGGATGCTATTATCAGTTACCCTCTTATTTGTTCTCTCCTTCTTTTATTAGTATGAAAACTAAGAAGAGTGAACTGATCAAATAGCAGCCAGGCTAAAGTCAATATTCCCAGGCTCCCTTGCTATAGATGTGATTATGCAGCTATGTTCTGGTCAGAGGTTGCTTTCAAAGGAGATAAAACTAGGGTGTTACATCTTTCTCGTGTACCTCCCATAAAGACATTTTGGTCAGGTGGTGGAAATCCACTTATTGGCAAAATCAGGCCTTCTTATACTAACCTACTACTTCAATGACCATAAGATACTACGTTGGGAAAGAGAGGAGAATGATCAAGAACAGAGAGATCAGTGATTATCACTGTTTTGAAGCACAAAATTTGTTGTTGAGCTGTAGCTAGTGTGTATGTTCTCGATATGGCAGTACCTTTTCTCTATCTACTCTTTATCTCCCCCCCAGCACCTTATAATTCCCTCAGGATGTCCTGTGGACAGAATCTCCTTTTAAAACATAGTCAGACTCCAATGAAGCCTGATTCCAGACTTAGTATCAAAAATTAAGAGCTCCAAGATTGCTTTAGAATCCCTACAAAGAAATTCTCTCATAAATTCTCACTGGCTCTCCACTCTTGCTCTCTTATAGCCTCATGTGAGTGAGGGAGTTCAGAAGTTGGTTGATAGTTTACAGATAAAACAGGTCTTTCTCTCAACTGCTGAAAATCAAATACAGCATCTATTATCTTTGTTTAGTTAAAACTGAGGCAAGACAGATTCCATTTCAACACATGGCCCCATAAATAACAAAAGGCCACAAAAATAGAGAAAGCAAACAAAGAAATCAAGAGAATTTATTTAAAGGGCATAAGAATAAAAGAGATGTGTTAGTCTTAAAAATAAAAACAATTTCAAAAAAGAACAGAACCTGAAAACAAATTTCCTCATTCTAAAACGTTCTACAAAACTACAATAATCAAAATAGTGTAGTGCAAGCATAAAGACAGATATATGGACCCCTGGAATAGAATAGAGAGCCCAGAAATAATTACGTATGTATGGAATCAAATGATTTTTGATAAGGACACTGAGATAATTTAATTAAGAAAAGACAAACTTTTCAAAAAATAGTACTGGGAAAACTGTATATCCACACTACAAAAGAATGAAGTTGGGGGACTGGAGCAGTCGCTCAGTGGTTGGGGTGATTGCGTTCATGCACAAGGATATGGGTTTGAACCCCAGCACCACATACACAACAAAGTGTTGGAGCAATGAAATCCAAATGACTAAATGAAATTGATTCTTTCTTTCTCCTTCTCTCTTAAAAAAGAAAAAAAGAAAAAAATGAAGTTGAAACTTAGCTAACACTACAAGCAAAAATTAATTCAAAATGGATCAAGAATGTAAGAACTAAACCTATAAAACTTTTAGAAGAAAACAGTGCAAAAGCTTTACAATACTGTATTTGACAATGATATTTTGGATATATTAGCAAAGGTATAGGCATCAAAAGGGAAAATAAAGAAAATGGATGGAATGAAAAAAATTTAAATATGTGTATTAAAAGACAATACCAACAGGATTAAAATGCAACCCACAGACTGGAAAAAAATATTGGCAAGTCATAGGTCTGAAAAGGGACTAATATTCATATAGAGAGAGATCTTCTAAAACTCAAAAACAAAGAAAGAATCCAGTTCAAAAATGGGCAAAGGACTTGAATAGACATTTCTCCAAGAAGATACACAAAGAGCAACTAAGCACACAGAAAGATACTCAACATCACTCACCATTAGAAAATGCAAACCAAGACTATATAATGATACCCATCAGGAGACTATCACCAAAAAAGACAGAAAATAACAGTGTTGGTGAGAGTGTGAACATATTGGAGCCTTTTACATTGTTGGGAGGAATTACAACTACTGTAGAAAACAGTATGGTGGTTCCTATAAAATAGGATTACTATAAAATAGAATTACAACATGATTCAACAATTCTATTTGTGTGTATACCATAAAGAATTGAAGAATCTTAAAGAGACGTTTGTACACCCATGTTCATAGCAGCATTATTTATAATAGTTAAAACATGTAACTCAAGTGTCCACTGATGAATGGATAAGCAAAATGTGGTACATACAAACAATGGAATATTATTCAATCTAAAAAAGGCAGTGAATCTGGTCTGGGAATGTAGGTCAGTTGGTACCACATTTTCCTAGTATGTGGGAGGCCTTGAGTTCAGTCTCCAGTGCCACACACATGTGCATGTGCGTGCACACACACACACACACACAGAGAAAAGAAAAGAAAAGTAAAGAAAAAGAAAAAAGAAAAAGGAAGGGAATCCTGCTTGACACAGGCTATGACATTAAGGAACCATGAGGGAATTATACTAAATGAAATTAGCCATTCTTGAAAAAACAAATGCTATATGAATCTACTTAATGAAGTTCTTAGAATAGTAAATTTCATACAGACAGCAGAATGGTGGTTGCCAAGGATTGAGGGGAGGAGCGAAATGGGAAATTATTGCTTAAGGAGTGTATATAGTTTCAATTTTGCAAGATTGAAAGAGGTATGAAGATGGGCAATAAAAATGTCTGCATGTTATGAACATACTTAATATCACAGATTTGTACACTTAAAAATTACTAAGATGGTAAATGTCATGTTAGGTCTACTTTACCACAACAGCAAAAAATTGAAATAAGAAAATCTACTACAGCACTTAAGAGCAGGAATATAGTCAGACTTCAGGTATAGAAAGGGACTCAGAGCTGGGAGATCAGGGGAGTCAGGGATACTTGTTTTGGGTATTGAGTTGCTGGCTCTTGCTTCTCTCTGCATGACTCTTTAAATCTTTTCTCTCAGCATTTCTACTTTTTTTTTTTTTTAGTGTTTACTTCGTTGAAGGTGGATCCATATTTTTTAATATACCTGAATTAGTCAGCTTTTCACTGCTGTGACTAAATGACCTGACAATAACAATTTTAGGAGGAAAAGTTTATTTTGAGGGCTCTTGGTTTCTGAGGTCTTAGTGCACAGGAGGCTGGCTCCATTCCCTGGGGCTGGAGGTGAGGCTACAGCATGGCGGCAGGCATGGCTCCAGAGAGACCAGCAGCTGAAGGTGTCACATGGAGAAGCAGAGAAGACAAAGAAACTCCACAGCAGATACAGAATATGTACCCCAAAGGCACAAGTCCCGATGACCCACCTCTTCCAGCCACAGCCTTCGAGTGTACATTTGCCAGTTAATCCCTATGAGAGGATTAATTCACTGATTGGGTTAAGGCTTTTACAATCCAATCTTTTCACCTCAGCCTTCCTTTCACATGTGTCACATGTGATCTTTTGGGGGACCTCACATTGAAAACACAACATCCTGCCCCGGTTCCCAAAAGCTCATCAATCTGACAATGCAAAATACATTAGTCCACTTTGAAGAGTCCCCATAGTCTCCAACAGTTCCAAGATTGCCCAAAAGTCCAAGTCCAAAGTCTCCTCTGAGACTCAAGGCAAACTCTAAACATGAACTCCTGTAAAAACCAAATCAAGTTACATATGCCCCATATATAAAGGCACTTAGGAAATATTTCCATTCAGACAAATGGGAACATACAAAGAAGGGATGAGATCCAAAGAAGTCTGGGCAAACAAGTCCTGTGGTTCTGGGTCAGGTATCTGGAGCATGTGGCATCATGCTGTTCTCTACAAAAGGCTTGTGTAGCTCTGCCCCGATGGCCTTCCTGGTTGCAGTGCACATGGCCTCACTGTTGGCTTGTCTGTGCTCAATTCCTGCAGCTTTCCTTGGTGGGTCATTCCATTGTACTGGCATTTCTTAATCATAGGGGTCTCCACTGCAGCATCGGCTTCCTCCTCACATCTCCACACATGGCCCTCTCAGGGGCTGCCTTCAGGGACTCCCACCCTGGGTCATGTTGCCTGGCCTCCCAGGCCTTCCTCTGAAATCCCTGTGGATACCTCCATGACCCCCTAACTCCAGAATCCTGCAATCCCGCAGAACCAGCACCACGTGGTTGCTGCCAAAGCCTGAGGCCATCTTGAGCAGTAGCCAAACCTCCAGGGACCCCGGCTGCAGCAGCCTCTGAGTGTCTGGGTGTCTAAGTACTTTGAAAGACCTTTCTAGGCACCCTCTGTGCAAGCAGGATGCCCCACTTGTCTCTTCTTAAAGTTTTTCTCCTTTGAGCTTGAGATGGGTGTGATCTTGTCAATTCCTGAGATGGTGGGGATACCTTTAACAATAGCCACTTCCTTAGCCCCAGTTTTACTCCCACCTTTCAAGTCCAAGTTTTTCACATCTTTCTCCTCTGCTCTATGGTCCTAAATATCACCATAAAGTTGGCTCAAAGCCACCAGCAATACCCATTCCACTGCCTGAATACTATACGGCCTAGAAATTTCTTCCTTCAGATTAGGAAGTACATTGCCTTTAAAATCAGGCTCAGAGAGAGTTTCCTGATGTGGGCAAAATGCACACAACTTCTTAGCCAGCACATAACACGAATGGCCTCTAGTCCAATTTCCAAGAGTCCTCCTTCTCCTCTGAAACCTTTCGAGCCCTGTCTTTACTTAGCATAGTTGTATAGACATTCTGAACTTCTGAGCTCCCACCAGAATCACCCATTAAACTCCACTTGCAACAAGCCAAAGCTTTTTCACCCTGTATCACCAAACTTTCCAAAATCCTTACCACAAATTCCAATAACCTCCAGAACCTTTTTTTGTTTTGATTAAGTGATCGAGTTATTGTACAATCATAAATGATTATAAAGTAATAATATGATATGCATTTGATCCAAATCCAGAGTCACACCCACATAGCCCACACATGAGTCTTCTGATACTTCTATATTTCCCCCATAACAGCTATAAATATCCATATATATATGTATATGTTCACAAATTTTCCAGATTTAAATGATTGCATAAGTATTATTTGGCTTCTAAGCATAGAAGAGTATGCTACATTGTTGATTGTCTCCCTACATCTCTCCCTATCCTACCTCCTATCCCCTCACCTCACCTCTCCCCATCCCCTACCACCCTACATATCTATGGTTCCCCTAATTTATGTGCTGCTACGCTTTGGTGGGTCTATCTAGTATAAGAGCTTGACTACCTTTCACCCAAGCCTGGCCTCTGCTCTAGCTTCCACAAATGAGGGAAAATATTTCAATGAGTCTTTGGGTATGGCTAATTTCACTCAGCATAATTTCTTCCATTGCTATCCATTTACCTTCAAGGGCTATAATATCATTGCTTCTAATAGCTGAGTAGAACTCCATTGTTTGTATGTGAAACCTTGAGCCCTGTGCTTACTGGAGCCATGCTGTTTCTGTCTCACCTTGAGACCTGAGGAATGGAGCTGGCTTCCTATGGACTGAGACCTCTGAAACCATGAGCCCCTAAATAAACATTTCCTCCTAAAATTGTTCTTGTCAGGTCGGTCAGTTACAGCAGCGAAAAAACTGACTGAAGCAAAAATTGGTACCAAGAAGTGGGGTCATTGTTGTGACTAGCCTGACCATGTGGTTAAGAATGCTTTACAGCATTACTAACGAAGAAGTAGAGCAAAGAGAGAAACTCCACACCAAATACAGAATGTGTGCCCTAAAAGCATGCCCCCAATGATCCAGCTCCTCCAGCTGCACCCTACCAGCCTATATTTGCAGGTTAATCCCTATCAGGGAATTAACTCACTGATTGGGTTAAGACTTTTATAACCTAATCATTTCACCTCAGCCTTCCTGAACTGTCACATGTGAGCTTTCGGGAAATACTTCACAATCAAATCATAACAATACTTGCATTCAAAATATTACTCAAAGTAAATTACAATTCCTTAGTTCTAATTCCAAATTCCCAAAGGGAGGAATAAAATTGACCCAGTTTTGATCAGCTATGGACATGTGGATAGGGGATACACTGAGACCTATCCTATGAGTGAAAGATTGAAGGCAATGGGTTCTTTTGAGCTGGGAAGATTCTTCAAATAGAGCTTCTTCATAGAGCGGGAAAAGGCTATAGGACATACAGAGATATTGTGGTAACAGAGTGTTAGACCTTGAGATCCAACAGAATGTAAAGGGTCTAAACAGGAGAATGTCAGAGAGGGCAAAAGTAGAGTAAGAATAACTTGCAGGGAAGGAGGGGCCACTGGTTTAAAAGAAGTGAAGGACAATGCTTTTAGTTTGGACATACTGAGCTTAAGATTTTGACATGGTATCAGAGCAGAAGCTAAGATATAGTTCAGTAGAGTGCTGAGAATTATAGATATTAGTTTTTTATTTATTTAACTGAAGAACTGACACTCAGTACCTTTGTTGTGGCTGCTCTTGTGGACCCTGGGAATATAGCAATCCATAATACAGAAAAGGAGTCTCACCCAGGTCATTGTATTCTCCATGGACTCATGAATAGGCTTAAGGAACTTTATGAACCTGTTCAAATAATGACATACACGCGCGCACACACACACACACACACACACACACACACATATATCTTTTATTCTTGGGAAAAATGTTCCAGTTTTCAACAGAATCTCAAAAAAGTATATGACCTAAAAGAAGTGAAGAATTACAGATATGAAACTATACTTAGACACTAAATAAAAGAAATAGCAGAAGCTATTCATTGTTAAAGTCTTGATTAACACCAATATTGACAGTGTGGAAAAATGCAGAGAAATCAGAGAAGAAGCATTGAAGTCAAAGACAACCTAGAAGAATAATACTTTGAAATATTATCCAATATGTTATGTTCTTCCTTCGTGTCAATTCCTTTTAATATATAGTTGACTGTAAGCATGACAGTCAGAGCTTACAGTCTTGATATATTAGTGAAACAAAGACTAAAGGGGAATAAATACTTAAAAAGTGAAAGAGATTATTCTGAGTTCCAAATTTTAATCTTCCTCTTTCCAAAAGCTAAGTTTGGTGAACTCAGAGTCTTGTTTTCTTTAAACTACATACTTAGTGAGATCATATGATCATTCATGAGCAGATTCTGCACACATTGATAGAAAAGTAAAAATTCTTTTTGGGCTAAGGAAGAAATCTGAAGGGAACAGGTAAAGAGAGCATGGAGTTTGGAGGCTGGCGTGAGCGCTTATCCTAGGGTCAAAATCTGAATGGGAGACAAAGATGCACAGATGATGTTGAGGAGTGAAAAATAAGGAACCTTGTGATCCTTTTTCAAACTGAAACAAGACAGTTCCAGAGGGTCTCCTGGCTAACATGGAATAGCTGAGGAAAGTGGGAATCTTTTCAGGACCTGTCTAGACAGACAGTGGACTGACACAACCTCTCCCCACGTCCCAGGCTCTCAGAATTCCTTGAGATGTATGAGACCCCAAGCTTCTTTGTGCATCTCATGAAGCATCAGAAATAACTGAGAGCTAAAAGGTAGTCTTCCTGCAAGGGATGACCACAAGCAATAACTGGACAAAATGACCAGTGATTAAACAATAAATTGAAGCCAGGAGAGCTTTTAGCAGAAGCTGCAGGGTGGCCAGCAATTCTGGGAAAGAAAGGAGGATGTGACAAATTCTAAAAGGATCACAGTGCCAGCCAGGCTGAGGTAGGAGTGAGTCAGCAGAGGAGGCCACAAGTTTTGAGCAGCAGTCATCATGCAGTTGCAGGAGTGTTATCAAAAGTCAATTCCATGGACTTGAGTGACGGCTCAGCAGTTACGGCGCTTGCCTGGCATGCACAAGAATGTGAGTTCAAACCCCAGCACCATGTTCACAATGAAGTGTTTGAGCAACAAAAGCCACATGAAAAACTAAATAAAATTGATTCTTTCTCTCTCTCCTCACCATCCCTATCTCTTTAAAAAAAAAAAAAAGAAAGAAAGAAAAAAGAAAAGTCGGGCAGGAGCGGTGGCTTGGCAGTTACGGTGCTTGCTTGGCATGTGCGAGTACACAGGTTCAAAACCCAGCACCCACGTACACAACTAAGTGTTGGAGCAATGAAAGTCAAGTGAAAACCTCAATAAAAATTGATTCTCTCCCCACCACCACCACATTGTCCTTCTCTCTTAAAATAAAAAATAAAAAAAAAGAAAGAAATAAAAGTAAAGTCAACTCCAGGGTTCCAGGGGGCTGGAGCACAGTATGGTTCAATGGTAGAGTGCTTGCCTGATATGCGCCAAGACCCGGGTTTGAATCCTAGCATAAGTAAATGCTGGAAAAACGAAAACCACATGAAAATCTAAATGAAGTTGATTCTTTTTCTCTTTCCTCACTCTCTGCTTAAAAAAGTCAACTTCAGCAGAGACAGTCTTTCATATGAGAAGCATAAACCCCTCAGAGCTTTGATCAGTTTTAGAAGAAAAAGAGAAGGGCAGATGTCAGAGAGAATTGTCTTAATCTAGAAAGGCATTAGCAATCCTGATTAAGTGTAAGTTGTTACCATTAATGGGCATGAGAGTCACCAAGGTCATCTGAAATGAAATACAGTTTCCACTTTGTTTAAACTCTACCTTGTGTGAAATTTTTCCTACTACAATAAAACAATTGGCAAAGTCAGGTGTCGCAAATAGGTTTCAAGAGGGAGCCCATGGTCAGTCCCAACAAATCCCCAGAAGACTGAACAAGAATGCAAGCAGAAGTGAGTAGAGTATAGAGAAGGTGAATGGAGGCTGCTCTTAAAAAAAAAAATAGCAATTAAAGAAAAGTGAACAATAGCAAAGTTCTCTTTCTTAGTCCCAGATTTCCTAACTGTGAAAGAAAGAAAAATACCACTCAAAAATGTAGAGTTGGTGTTAGAGTTATGGTATGAAACACACTTAGCAGAGTGTCTGACACCTATCAGATGCTTCCACCATGTATTCCAATCTCTTTTTCTTTTGCTTCTCTTTTGAATGGAACTGATAGCCTTTTCAAAAGTAGTCCCATACCTGTTTTATCATTATTATGTCATCTCTCAGCCTTACTTATATCCATAAGTAATACATACTCAGAGACATGATACGGCAGGGCTAAAAGGGTTCTTACATCATATTTTGACTTAATTGAGATTCAGGTGAGTAAAAGTGAGGTCCCCACAATGGCATGAGTAAATCGTAGAACAAGGATCAGAATGAAGATTCTATAGCAGCGTTCTGCCACTTAGTGTTTGACCAATTTCTGAATGGTCTCAATTTATTAGTCCAGTCTTCAACTTGCACACACACTAATGTTGTCCTGATGCCACATACTTTACACATTGTTTAAAATGCTGAACTTATTCAAAACTCAAAAGATGCCAAATGTAGCCACATCCCTTTCTAAAGCTGCTTTATCTGCATGGCACAGCAGTCTGTATGGCTTGCCATGGCAATTCTTCATTAAATAGTGATTGCTTCCTTGTGATTAGTTCAATCTAGCATCAATAATCACATTCAGTTATGAAAGAGTACATCAAAGATCAGGGCACACAAAGTATTTGACACTACCAAAATCCAAGGCAAACTGGAAAAAAAAAATCCATTTTACTGCATGGCCACCCTGTGGACCTCCTCCATCTTTTTCCAAAGGAGGCATTTGTAAATTCAGAAACAACTACAAATGATCAGTCTCCAGTTCACACAGGTCCCAATCTCATTTTGTCCTTGCTGAAAATAAATACCAATCATTATGTTCTCCTGGCACTGGGCTATTGAGGAGACCAAATGCCTCATCCTTCTGGAGAGGAGAAAATAGAAAAGTTAGGCATCAGCATCTCAAAACATAAATTAAGATGGGGAGATGTTAAGAAAGATCAGACTCTACTCTTCATTCATTCTAAGGAACATCCATGAGTTTTCTGACAGGATTTCTCTGTCTGCTTAGAACTTTGGAGTTTTCTCCCTGTTAGCAGTGCTGACCTCCTGTATTCATCAGTTCCTAGCAGTAAACACTTGTATAAAGTCCAGGACTTTTCTGTTACCTATCTGATGGCTTCTCCCCTGCCCCCTCCCTTTTATTTGGTCCTGGGGATTGAACCCAAGGGTGCTTAATCACTGAGGAACATCCCCAGCCCTTTTATTTTCAGACAGGGTCCCAATAAGTTGGTTAAGACCTTGCTTAGTTGTTGAGGCTGGCTTTCAACTTGTGATCTTCCTGCCTCAGCCTCCCTGAGCCATGGGATTGCAGATGTGCACCATCACGCCCTGCCTCTCATGGCTATTCTCTTCAGCTTCTGCTCCCATCTTTCTCCTCCTGCTCCACTTTGCTCTTGATCTGTGGAGGCTATTCCTACAAACTGTATCATCCAGGCTTTCTTCTAGGCTGGTTTAAGTTCAGTTTAGCTGATAGAAGGTACTGACAGCAGGAGGAGAGGTGAGAGAAAGATGAGGCTTTTTCCTCTCCACTCCCTCTCTGTTTTGGTGCTGCCTTGGTGTTCTTCCACCAGGCTGCTGTGCTAGATATCACCACTTTGCACCATTCCCTGAGACATCTTTTCCACTATTCTTGTCCGTGTATGCTGGAAGACTGACTTCTGTGGGTTTCATCTCTTGGATATCCTTGCCTTTTGGCTTCCAGTTGAGTTTAACCAGTGGGAAGTGCCTGGAAGAGACCAAAGAGAAAGTGTTTCTTCCTTGTCGCTCTATTTGGTGCCATTGTTCCAGTTCCCTTGCCCCCACTGGTTACCGATTATAGATCCCCCACTGATAGCCGATCCTGTAACTCGCATTCTCATTAGGCTCTAAGGATAGACTTAGGGAGGAAATGACTTCCCCATGTGGTTTGTTGGGTTCCTTAATTACTCCTATTCCTGTGGAGATAATCCTTTCTTTAAAATCACTTCAAAACATCTGAAAGGAATTCTGATTCCTACTAGGATCCTGACTGATGCATGTGAGAAAAGAAGACAGGACCACAGTGAAAATGCAGAGAGGCAGCATCTGGAACAAGTGGGGTGTTCAACTCCTAGGACAAGGAGATGAACACTGGGATTCATGCGTTCCAGGCAAGTGCTCTACCCTGAGCTTAATCCTGTCCCTGGGAGATATATTTGAAAGAAGAAAGTGATTATCTCGAGCTAATCAACACGTCTCGTAGATATCTCCCAGGATATTATACTGGTCGTTGTGGTCATACTGGTCATCTTCCTTTGGCTCCAGGAATTCAAAGTTTTTTGGGTCCTTGGAACGTGCCCTCTCTACATCCTATGACAAGCTCACTCTTTTCCATTCTCCTTGTGGTGATCACCTGACCTCAACTACCTCAACTTCAGGCATGGACTTTGCTTTGTCCCCTCACTGAGGCTCTTTTGAGCATGATATGTCTGGTATAGATACTTGTCCTTCATTATTCTATATATTAGCTTATTACTTGTGTCATCTATAAAATGTTTAATAATTCCCAATTATTTTACATATTTATTTCCTCTTTTTTTGTCTGTTGTCCCTGCTTGAATGTAGATTCCATGAGGATAGGCCTACATCTGACTTGTTCACATGATATACTTAGAGTGTAGAATAGAGCTTGAAATATGAAAGAAAATCAGTAACTATTCATTGAATAAATGAATTAATGAAAGAATTGAGGAGAGAGAGATGGCATGCATCCTGTATTTTTACCTTTACCCAATTAATTTTAGAAAGCTGCTTAATTCATTACTCTCTGAAGCAAAGCATCACCATGCTCATAAAATGCTTACTTTTCTTTTTCTTTTCTTCTTTTCTTTTCTTTCTTTCTTTCTTTCTTTTTTTTTGGAAATACATGGAATAATAGGTGAATAGGTGTAAACACTTGAGCTAAGGACCTAGATGGAAGAATGTCTGGAATGTAGTGAAAAGAATACAGACTTTGGAACAAATAGCCCAGGAATAAATCCTAGATTCCCTTAGTCAGTAGCTTTTTGGCTTTGGCCAATTCATTCATTATTTCTGAGCTCATTTCTTCATCCGTAAATGGAGATAATAATACTACCTCGTGTGTGCACTTGGCAACATTATATAATTAGTGGATGTTATTATAATGGCAATACAACTCCTCTCTAATACAATATTTGTTGTTGTTGCTTACATTTTCATTGGTCAACAGTCTTGTCTGTCTTATTCACTGTTGTATGTATCATTCCTGACATTTTCAGATGCTCAATAAATATTTGCTGAATGAATGATCATTTGTGATTTAACAATAATTAAAATAGATCACCTATATTCAGACATTCTGGTAGATACTTTCTATATGTCATGTTGTTCTATACTTGCATGAAGTGGATACTATTATTTTCTCATTTTATAACTAAAAGAATTAAACATTAGAAAAAAAAGTTCCTAAATAAATGATCTAAATGCCTTCTCTCATCAGATCAACTCCAACTCCTTATGAGGAGCATGAGAATCAGTAGCTTGGCACACACCTTCCGGAGTGTTGCCAAACTGTCACTTTAGTGCTTTTAAATGGGATGATAACTTATTTTGCAGATTTTCCCAGGTTCTAAATCTAATCTTTTACATTGCATTTCCAAGACCATTTAGTTCAATTATATATTTCCATTCCAAACCTGCATATTTATAGTATGAAAGGGCTTTGAACAATAATATGACCATTAAAAGATTACATTTTTGGAGTGAATAAATTATTCATGTTACTTATAATACATTAAAATGTATTAAAATGAGATATCCATGATGTCTAATTTTGTGGTTCAGCTACATTTCTGATATACAAGAAGCAGAATTAAAGAGAATTGAGCTGGGTTCTGTTGATATGTTCTTATAATCCCAGCTACTTGGGAGACTGAGGCAGTAGGAGTTTGAATTCAAGGCCAGACTGGGCAACATAGTAAGACCCTGTGTTAAATAAATTAAAAAAATAAACAAACGAATGAGATATTAAAAAAAATAAAGAGGGGGCTGGAGCAGTGGCTCGGCGGTTATGGCGCTTGCCTGGCATGCGCAGGTACACCAGTTCAAACCCCAGCATCCACGTACCAACTAAGTGTCAGAGCATGAAAACCATGTGGAAAAACTCAATAAAAATTGATTCTGTCTCTGTCTCTGTCTCTCTCACTGTCCTTAAAGAAATAAAAAACTAAAAAAAAAAAAAAATAAAGAGGATGAGTCTTGGAGTTAGGTAGAACTGGATTTGTATCCTGGCTCTTTCACATATTAAACAGGGGATGTTATCCAAGTAACTTAGGTTTTCTGAGCTCCAGTTTCTGATCTGTAAAAGAGAGTTACTAAGGCCAATGTCAGCCAGTGGCTGTAGATAATAGATAATCTACATGAAAGCAACGTGCAGTCTTTCCCATTGTATAGTTCTGTGTACATGCTCATTTTTCTTCCCTTTTATTATTTTAAAATTACTTGGAATTGCTGTCTTAGAAATTGAGTAAACACTCTGTGTTCAGTATTTTTCACTATTTTTTCCCCACTTGATCTTCAAAGTCAAGGAAAAGCATTTAAACTTGGCAGTTTTATTTTTTTTCAGAGAGAGGGACAGAGAGAGAAAAAGAGAAAATCAATTTTATTTAATTTTTTATTTGGCTTTTGTTGCTCTGACACTTTGTTGTGTATGTGACGCTGTGGTTCAAACACGGGTCCTCATGCATGCCAGGCAAGTACAGTAACCACTGAGCCCCTAACCCCAGCAGTTTGTGGAGACAGTTCTAGTACTACCTTTTTCTCACATTAAAAAACTTATGACTTCACAGTTACCAGATTTTTTATGCCTGGCATGCATGAGGACCTGCTTTTGAACCCCAGCACCACATACACAACAAAGTGTCAAAGCAACAAAAGCCACATAAAAACTTAAATAAAAGTGATTCTCTCTTTCTCTCTCACTGTCCCTCTCTCTTTAAAAAATAAATAAAATGAACAGAATCTATGATATTTGTGTTTCTTAGAGTCTTCTGTATAGACAAAAACTTCATGAATTTCCTAAGTCTTTACAAGATTTGGGGTTTTGTTGAGGATTGTCTAAAAGCAACAGGAAATTATTCAGATCAGGGCAAATTAACACCCCAGGTTCAAGATCTTTGGTCAGAAGGTGATTCCTTTGTTGATTTATTTTTTGAAATTTATATGAAGCATCAATTCCGTACAGAGCTCTGTGGGAGGCATCGAAGTGAGAAAAGACTATGTTCTTCGGAAATTTCTAACTTGGAGGAGAGAGAAAACATGCAGTTAAATATATCTGATGCAAGATATTCTTTAGCAGGTACCACAGAGATGTTAAGGTAGAATCTTATGGAATTTCCAAAGAAGGAGAAATTGTTTCCTATTGAGGGGAGATGGAAGACTTTGAAGAACCTTTTATGTTTAATGGTTGGTAAAGGAGGAACCCAAATGACAAAGAATGTCATTATGCCTGGCTCTAGGAATGCATTGGTGGTCTAGAACCTAAATCATAAAGAGAGAGAGAGCTTAGATGACAGTGCTACTTCCTTCCAGGGAGATTCAAAGAGTCCACGCATCCTGCCAACACGAGGTAGGTGTGAGACAGTCCTTTTGTGCACTTGATCCGTCCCTTCCTCAGTTTGAAGCAATTCACGCTGCATTGCAGCCATTTACTTTTCTAGCTTCCTGTATAGTTGACAGGGTCCCAGAGGACAGAGACCATTTCTTTCCTTTTCTATCACATAGCCAGGCTCCAGAAAGTTACAGGCACTCAACACTTGTTGAATGTCATGGAGTGGAAGACCTACCAAACCAGAGAAACCAGGAAGGAAGAATGGACTCAATGTTGCTAGTGCAGTTTAAATCCTTCAGAAGCAGAAAATTTGGGGTCTGGCAAGGTTAGTCGTTCAGGTCATGAAGACAGGTGGCTGCGGCTGAACCACTTCCAAGGTTGGCTGGGCTACAATGGCATACTGAGCCCCAGGGAAATTGAAACTATGGCATTACTCAGGCTTGCTCAGTGAAGAAAGCTCCATTATTCTCTCCTAGCCTCTGGCTTGAGGTTAGTGGTGGGGACATGAAGCTTTAGTGCAGGCATGTGGGTGCCTAAATGAGAAAAAAAAGTTGGAGTGAAAAATTGACTCAACTGTAAAAACTTAAGAGAGCGGCTTCCTTTCCTCCCAGGTCCTCTGACTGCGTAGTTTTCTGAAGAGGTAAGTCACAGATAAATCTGTAAAAAAATAATAGAGAAGAGTGTATCTGGGAAAGTCTGGGACTTTTCTATCTCTTGGAAAGTGTGATATTGAAAACAATGTATCAGTAGACACTTCAGGGTCATGAAAATTTTTGAATCCTGGGGAAAATGTTATATTCACGCAAATCCTCCTTTTGACTATAAATAAATTTTAGGCAGTTAGCTCTGCACAATGCTTTGCAAAATATAACAAAAAGGCTTATAAAAGAGACCCATACTGCTGACTATATAAGCAAGGGTAAAAGAATTAGTCAAGTGTCTCTTAATTAAGGTTCTTGGATTGGCCATATCAGAATCATGTAGCAAGTAGGTTATAATGCAGATCATCAGCCTTATCCAAGAGTTCATCAGAATCTCTAGGAAAAGTGTTTAGAAGTTTTCATTTTAAACATATATCTCCTCTATGTGATTCTGCTGTACCCTAAAATGGGTGAATCAGCGCTACTTTCTGCACCTTTTTGAATCACAGTGCCTGGATGTCTTTGAAGATTAAGCTTCTATACCAATGTGTTTTCAGACTTTTTCCCATTGTAAATCAAGAGCAAGGATCTGCAGGAAGTGGAGGTAGAACTGAAAGAGACAGAGTAGGCACTGAAGGTATGAGCATGCCAAAGCATTTGATTCATCTTAGGAAGCTAAATTCAAGGGACACAACAAGCCAGAAATCATAATGTAGGCAGACAGACAAAACAGGCAAAAAGAGGAGCATGCAGATGCCAAGTGGCTGATCAATGTGTGTAGTTAAACTCCAGTTTAATAACCAGGAACTGCATTTGCAAAAATCTACAGAGAAACAGCTTGCCAAGGAAATGGAAAGTGAGATCTCAGATGGCTACAAAGTGCAGAATCCAACTCTACAAGGTGAACTCCTCCTCAACCTTTAAGTTTTTTTTTTTTTCTGAAATAGGAATATGACCCTAAGTTGGGCTAGACTGAGACTTGTAGACACTTAAGATATGGATGAAGTAGACAATGAGAAAATGCAGTCAAATGGGGTCATTTTCCTCCCAAGAATTTCATCAGGAATTGCTAGACTAGGATCTCAACACTTTAGATTTACTGAAGATCTCACAGTTTTAAGCATCTTGCATGCATTCACTCAAACTTTCACAGCAACCCCGTGAAATAGGCATTATTTATAACACTGTTGTATAGACGAGAAAACTGAAGGAAAGGGAAGTTAAGTCACTTTGTCAAGGTCATGTAGCTCTTGAGGGCAGAGCCAGGATTTGAACTCAGGCAGTCTGAATCTAGTCTGAATTCTTAGACACTGTATTATGCCATCTGCTACAGAGTAGATATGCCTATGGATTTTATACTGAAATCAACTCTCATTTGCAATGAACTGTTAAGACTCAACCCTTATTGATGTCATTACAATGTCTATAAAATGAGGAAGGGAATTCAGAAGTTCTCTGTATAGCACTGAATACTATTTATGTTTAAAATGCACCCAGTGACTCATGTGCAAATGCTAACATTTTTCATCACGAATATCCAATCTGTGGCATGATATGGTATCCACAAGAAAACAATGCTAGCATAATTTTTTTTTAAAGAGAGAGGAACAGTGAGAGAGAGAAAGAGAGAAACAACTTTAGTTTTTCACATGGCCTTCGTTGCGCCGACACTCAGTTGTGTACATGGTGCTGGGGTTTGAACCCGGGTCCTCGTGCTTGCCAGGCAAGCGCCGAAACTGCTGAGCCACCGCTCCAGCCCTGCTAGCATAATTTTTGAGTTCTTCTTTTCTTTATTCATTTTTGCCTCGGATTTTGTGGACTTTTTCTAATTCTTATTTTTAAAGGTATTTATGTACACACACACACACACACACACACACACACACACACAAATTCTTCGTTTTACCTCACATCTCTAGAATTTTGTCTGCCTGCTTTTAGCATCCAGGCACACTGTGATCACAGAGGAAGGGAGAAACAGAGGAGGCAGACCCAGGTTGAGTAAGAAAACCTATGATTATAAAGCAAAGTGGAGATAGTTTCAACCGAAGGAAAAATAAGTGAAACAGAAGAACATTTCCTAATAGTTTTATCGTGCTGATATGACATTCACAGCTTTCTTTCTAAAGCCCAACCTTCAAAGATGTCCCTGGTAAACTTTTAAAATGCAGTGACAATTAACAATTGATCACTGGTCTGTAGTATCCCTTAAATAAAACTCTCTCTTCTCTCATCCCTCATGCGTACTTGAAACCTCTTTAAAGACAGTAGTAACTGACACCACACACAGGTGCACACACACACAAATACATATGGGGAATGTGAAAAACAAAAACAGGGACATAGTAAAAGTTGTAGAGAGACAACTGTGCACTTTTCCTTCAGAATCCAGAGAATAAAGACCAAGCCAGTGTGTTTTAAACTGATATGAAACCAATTACTTTTATATTTTCCTCTGAGAATTTGCAGATCATTGGTTTGGAAGGACTCACTGTGTGTTAGTGGGAAAGGTAGTCCATCATGCATCAAATATCCTAAAATGAAGTGAATGTAAAAGTCTAACATAAACTAAATAATGGCAGCAAAGAAAAATGTATACAGGGATTTTGTTCTTTCAGACAAATTGTTCACAAAGTCCTCATGCCTTAAAGTGTTTCAGTAAGTCAATAGCAAAACTCTTCAAATGAAGTTCTTACTCTTGTTTATTACAACGTTATGAAGGCAGGCTTTTCTGATGACCTCCTCTCGCTCTCATCTCCTTACCACATATGAGCAAACACACACCTCACTCCAGATACATTAATAAAATATGCTCCTGGTAAACTACAGGAAGTATAATAATGTAAGAAAGAACTGAAATTATTCATTTGTTCAAAGATGTCTATAAGATTCTCTTCTTACAAGCTTCTGGAATGTGAAGCAAAGTAAAACTAAATAAAACAAAAAACTAAGGGCAATTCTCTGAACATTATGAGAAGCATCTTCATGGTGACATCAGGTAAATAGTGTACACAGTTCAGATTTTGAAATTTAGTTCCCCCATTACTTTTCATCTTTCCCCATTCTTCATTTTTACTCTTAAAAACACCTGGCAGGGGCTGGAGTGGCAGCTCAGTGGCAGAGCGTTTGCCTATCATGCACGAGGACCTGGGTTTCAACCTCAGCACCACACACACGACTAAGTGTTGGAAAAACAAAAACCAGATGAAATATAAACAAAATTGTTTCTCTCTTTCACTCTCTCTCTCTCTTTTTAAACTTAATTTTTAATTTAAATTATATTTTCACTAACCCTTGAAGAAATACTTAAGTTTACTGACCCAGAGCAAGAAACTAGGAAAGTTTAAGCAATCTTTTTCTTTTTGTGGTGCTGGGGATCAAACCCAAGTTCTCATATATGTCAAGCAAGTGCATCACCTTCCTGTTTGAGCAACCTTTGAAGCAGGTTAAAAATGGAATCAAAGTGTCTTTCATTTCACACTGCTCTACTACTCCCTGGTTCTATTTTCTGGGGTTAATAATCCAGGGGGTGGGAGTGGGATTCCTGTGACCCAGTACTCCATTGCTTGAACCCTTTACTTTGGTGTAAGGGCTTTTGAGAGAAATGGAGTAGATAGGTAGATACATACATAAATAAATAAATAAATCTTAAATGGCAGATTGATCAGCACCACCAACACAATAGAGGGGGAAAACAGGATTAATTTGGGAAAGGAATGAGTAGGAAGGGGCTTGAAAGAGAAGACCATGAGGACAAGGTGGTGGGAGAGTCTTGTCCTTAGAGCAAGTCCAATTCGAAGGAGTTGATGCTGGCAATGGGAGCTCTCCAGAAGCTAAAGGTGCTGTATTCTAGGAGGATATCACCTTCAGGGTTTTTCTCCTGCTCTGCTCAGGTTGCTGGCCCGGTCATTTTTCCAACGCTGCTGTTCTTGATCTTGTAGGTGGCTGTATCTGCCAGACCCAGGCCTTCAAGCTCCAACAGATCCAGTTCTGGGATGGGCATCCTCCAGAAAAGAAAGGAGCTATACTGGCTACTCACAGGGTCCCTCATAGTTTCCTGTTATCAATCAATTACGAGCACATTCCAAAGATGGAGGGAGAGTCTCAGGGGCTCCGGGATCTGCTCAGGGATGGAGAAAAAGCAAGCTGCTGAGGTTTGGACGCTTTTGTCCTCTCACTCCCTCTCCCTCCTCAGTGACTGAGTCCACCTGCTCAGTCTCCCCCTGCTCACTCTCTCTTTATTAAAAAAAAAATCTGTCAGTGTTATAATTCCAAATGATCAGGGAGAGAAGATATGAATTAAAGGAAAGAATAGTTGGCATTCCTTTTTGCACTTATGAGAATAAACTGAAAATTAAGGGAACAAAGGGAGAATGGTCAAAATAGAATATATTTAATAAACTGTAGCAGCAAAATATACATGATAACCAAATTTCAGCTATGTTTTAGAACAAGTCAAATTCAGCTTTGAATTTCATAGCATATTCTCCTGATTATTTAGATTGGTTTTTGGCCTGCACATAAAAACTGAGTTGAATTCTGACTGTACTAAGCAATTTTATTTACTCATTATAATGTTAAATCAAGCATATAGTCCTCTGAATACATATTTATGTTGGAAGGCACATAGTGATTGGAAACGGTGGGGATAGGAAATGATAATGATTCCTACCTCAAGGCACAATCTCAGTAGTGGTTGTTGCCTTAAAGATGTAATCAGTATTACTGGTGAAGTTACTTTTGCAAATGTTTGCTTTGGCTTTTACTTAAAAAATGACAGTTATCCAGCTATAAAATGTTTCATGTTGCTTATGCATGAAAGATGCCAGTACATATTTTTGATCACTTCCTATGTTTCTTTTTAAAACTTCCCACAATACTTCCTTGAGATAAAAACCAATTAAAACACACCTACATTAGTCTAAGATTTTCATCTTTTCTTTGTTTTTCTTTTCTTTTTATCTCTTTCTTTTCCCTTTTCTTCTTCCTTTAATTTCTATTCTGTTCTTTCCTTTTCTTCTGTGTTTAATTTTCCTATTGTACTTGGTTTCCTAAATACCAAGACTTATGACCTGAAAAGGTATCTTTTTCTAATAATGTCTTACTCGTAAGATTGCACATCAGCTTCCAGATAGTCACGTACATAACTGGGTGAAAAGAGAAGAGAATCTGAAAATGCAAACCATGATGGTGATAAAAGTAATACTCTTCAGTTCACTTAAGATTCAGAGCTTTATTGAATAGTGGTAATATTATTTGGAAACTCTAAAGACTCACATGATTTTTATGTAGTTGGTTTCTTCAGGAATAAAGAGCTTCCAGTGAAAACTATTTAGTGTGCTGAGTCAGGTCTGCATTTTGAAAATAAACAGAAATAATCTAAAATCTGATTGATCTAGAGATCTCAGAGGAGATCAGAAGTGCCCCAACTGAAATAAAAAAGAACTAGCTCTCTGTTTCTTTTACAGGTACTCATCTACCTAGGATTTTGCCAAGTTTTTTTTTTTTAATTGTCTTGTAGAAAAAGGTTTAATGACTTCCATTACTGGCAGTTGGTGTTCTGTAGCTCACAAAACATAGATTCCTATGCTACTAAGTGAACAAACCACCTGTGTGAGAAGTAATCCCCTTTTAAACCATTATCCTCCAAAATTGAAATTCTCCGTTTTACAAAGCTTTAAGGATACACGTCTTGAAAAAAATTGTCCAAGAAGAATGTGAATTATAAGACTACTAAACCAAACACATCAAAGTTCATTTTACTTACTATGAAAAGCAACGTGGCTTCCAGAAACCTGAATATTCCTTACAGGGTAAAGTAGTCAGTAATCTGCCCTGTTTGAGAGAGATGAATCAGCATCCCCCACATGCCATCTCTTCTGCACAATTTTGTGTGATAAGAACACTTGTCTCTATACTTAATGGGCTCAGTAAATACATGATTTCCTCTGATTATTCTGGATTATCGAATAGCACATTTGAAGAGTTGGTTTTATCCATTCCTCCGTGCTAAGTGGTCAGTGGTATTATTCCTTGTTTCCAGAGGAATTTAGGACTGGAGTAGCAGATTAAAATAGGCAGGGTTAGACCTAGTGCCAACATTCAATTAAATATTTCTCGGAGTGTTAAGTGGTAAAGCACCATGCTGCTTAATCAATGCAACAAGACTTTTGTTCTTCTTTATATATTAGTGCCTTACACAGCCACAGATTGATACTCAAGAATGGTTGTGGAATAAATGAATAACTTGCAAAATTCAACACATATTTATCTATTCAGATATCAACATGGCATGCTATTGGGGCTGATGCCAATGTCGCATGCCCATACTCAGAGGCACACTGCTCTTTCTGAGGAACTACAGTCTCTTGTGGCCTGAGAGAGGAGGGCGAGATGGACTTGTGTTTGGCATTATAGGGGGTCTCCTCTGTGCTGGTGCTGGCTGGATACCCTACATTTGCTATTATGGGTAGTCTGACAAAACCTCTGCAAGGAAAGTATTATAATCCTCGTTTTACAGATTAGAAAAAAGGTTCAGAAGTGTTTGTTCCTAAACTTTTTGCCAAGGAAAATAGGTTTAAAAAGATTAGAATTTAAACAAATATTACAGCAAATGAGTTTACATCATTTGATGATGTCTGAGAAATTACCATGTACCAGAAAAGAAAGAATTGTGTGAATCTTAATTTCTTTTCCCAACTCTGTTTAATGAAACAGACACATAAAAATGTAAAATATTAAGGCAAGTTTTGGAATTCAGTCTTTGCAGGCCCCAACTCATACCTCTAATTACATTTTTAAGTCCTTAGTTTTATTAGAGAAATAAGAATCTTCTTGACTTATTTCTAACTGCATCTGAAAGAATTTATGTAAGACTATTTAGAGTGAAGCACATGAAAACTGCTTCTTCTATTTTTTAAGCTTGTGTCAAACTGAAAGAGAAAGTAAATCAGGTGAGGAAACCTCTGTAGTATTCTCTAGAATAGTAGTCAAATGGTATATGTTTGGTGAAGGCTTCAGTTTTAAGACTTATCTGTAGTTTTTTAAAAATCAAAAACAAAATTAAAATTTCCCAGTAGATTGGGATGAACACTTTTAAGATTTTTGGCAAATTAAGACTTAAAATCCTTATATATGAAAGGATTATATGAATTTAGAAGAAAATCAGTGAAGCCATCATGCGCAGGGTAATGGCAGTTTACAAAATTGACTTAATAAAAATTAGAAATTTTTAACATTGCTCATAATTAGAATTCAAAGTCCAATCTATAATATAATATTTCCTCTAATTAAACAGTATGGTTTATTTTTATTTCATTATTGTAAAGTACACAATGCAGATACAAATAAATTAGCCAACCAATTTTGTAATGAAGTATAAAAATATGCGTTAAAGAATCTTTGAATATGTTTTGAGAGTTCTTCTTTAAAGAATCACTCTTAAATGCAAGCAAATATTTAAATATATAGGTATCCATAATAAATTATATTTATAAAGTAAAACAAAACAAAACTTAAAGGTCCTGAAATAAGAAGGACATCAGAAGATCACTTGGTGACATCTGAAAATATATTCTTAAGACCTAATAATAATAGCTATAAAATTATAATATAAAGCCAACCACAGAAAAGGATATTTAGCAAATGATGTAAATAACAGCAATAAAAGTGTTATCCATTTGTGATATTATTTTTACATGTTTCACTATACTTTTCTGGTATTTTCAAGTTTACTTTCAGAATGAGAAAAATATTTATAGAAGAAAAGGGAAAAACCAGAATGGAAGCAAAACTCTGTAATCAAGTACAGTGAGTAGGATGAAGAAATAGAAGAGGCATTTAATCCTGGATATTTCAATTTGACCTAAGTTTCCTTTATAGTCCTGCTCTGTGTACTCCATCTATGGTCAAAACTAACTCAAACTAGGTATTGGCTTTAGTTGGCCACAGGCCTAGGTGATACAACACTGAGTGATAAACTAATCATCTAAGCAAATTTAAATTACTAGGATGCAACTCTCCAATGTCCACAACAAAGACAATGGTGGCCCAGCTACTCTGGACTTGCAGGATCCTGTCTGGACGCTGCAGTGCGAGCGCTTCACCACATCTAAAGGAGAATGGTGAGTAAACCAGTCTGTCCAGAAGAGAGTGACCGCAATGGTAAAATGTCTGAAACATGTGACTTAGCTTAGCATTCTACCCTGATTTCTTATCACTGTCAGAGTAAAGTTTAGAGCCTGGCAAGATTCATGCTGGAAGACACTCTCCTTGCTGGAAATCTGATCACACTGGTCTTGTTACATTCCCTTCATGTGTCAAGTCCATTCCCACTTTAGAACTGCTACAAATACTACTTCACCAGTCTAGAATGTGTGTAATTTCCCCATCTCTCTTCCCCTCCCTGCCTCCTCCACACATATTCTCTTGCCTGGCCAATTCTTACATTTTTGAGGTCTCAGGTCAAGTATTTCTTTCGTCAGATATGCTTTTCTTGACAACTGGCTTAGGAAAATTGTCCCTGTTATACAGTCTTATTTTAACTCCTTGTCATCTTCGAATCTTTATGTTTATATTTCTTGCTAGATTGTAAACTCTGTGAGGGCAGTACTGTGTGTGTTATTTGTATATCCCAAGAATATAGCATAGTGCCTTGCTAGTTCTATGATCCATTTTTTGAATGCATGAATGATTTCTGCAAACCTATATGTCTGTATTTTTCTACGATCACCTTCCATTTCCACAACTTAATTTCTCCATGATGTCCAGAAAATGGGATTCTAAATCTGAAATATATAAGACAGGTAGGAGAAGAAGGAGCACTCCATAAACATAGTGTGCAATTTCATTAGCTAGAATTAGGACTAGTTACAGTTCCTAGATCATAAGGAAGAGCATTCTAAAGACTAAATTAAAAACGAAATGAGCATCCAGCTGGCAATGACTTCCCTTTTATGAAGTGTGTGCAAGTCATATTTTAATATAAGCATGGGTTGGAGTTGTCATGAAAGAGGTTTCTATATTGGGTTAGATGAGTTTGGTGCTCTCAGCATCACCTCGGAGTATGTGATTCTGTGACTCAGCAGTCTCTGGTTGTACAGGCACAGCGTATAGGAGAGAAGATGTAAAACAACACAGGGCCTGGAGCTAAACAAAGAAAGTCTGGGGAGGAAAGGGGGATGAAACACAGGCACAGAGCTTTCAGTCTCATCATTTCAAACCTTCGCTGAGGCCAGGGTTGGCAGGCCTCCCAGAGAAACCAAAACAAAGCAGCCTAACAGCACATCACAAAAAGAAACAAACAAAGGGGACCTAAGCAGGGAGATAAGGAGATGAAAGCCCTAGACCCAGATTCACTGAGGAGAGGAGGGGCACGTGCAAGGCAAGCGTTCTCTTTAGGGTTCTTTTCGATTCACTTAAAGGCACACTTCTGAAATAAGTATCATTAGAAGACAGAGGGCGGTTCCCTGAGTTCAGAAGTCTGGGTGTTAATGACCATGGCCAAAAGAATGTACTGAAATATTTGGTGCAACTTTTTTCTCTATCTTCACTCTTCTTAACTCAAAGTTGTGTCATCAGTCTGGAATGGGCAAGGCCTGTTCAACAAACCCAGCTTTTTCAGCCCCTTTGTATTTGCTTATTCACAGTTCAGAAATTATCCAATGGCCTCCCTACTCTCTAATCAAGGGAATTAATAGTGTAGTGGAAAGAAAAACAACTTCCATTTGGTCTGAGAGAAAGACCTACACGATGCTCTGTTTGAGGCATGAAAGATGAAAACTGTGTGTGTTGAGTAACTTTATCTTGCTTAGTGGTGATTTTTCCTAACTCTAATGTGGGAACTCCTTGTCCCATATTAGGTAGAACATAATTTTTTTTTATTTTGACCATAACTAAAAATATTTAATGCTACTGGGTGCTCACTTTGTTTCAGGCGATGAGCTGACAGATTTATGTGCTGCTTCTGAATCCTAAGGACAGTCTGCAAATAGATGCAGTTATAATCTTTTATCCAGAAGAAGCCTACAGAATGTAGGTTGCTTACCTCAAGTGTGCAGGCTTCTAAGTGGCAGTGTCCAGGGGGAATATCATATATTTGCACATGACCTGTCAAGTGTAGTTCAGCACAAAATGTTGGTGATCTGATGCTTTTGACAGAGAAATACTCCTCCTACTCTGTGCTTACTGTGGAAAGAATATGTCCAGCAAAGAAATGATGTTCAAAGATGATTGATATCCAAAAATGTATACTAGTACTATAAGAATTGGGAAAGTGTAATAGTATATGAATTAGGAAATATAATGTTATATTTCCTTTAATTTTTTAATAAAAATTCCAAAAACACTTTGAAGGAGATAATTATAATAAAGTCCCATTATTGATACCTAGCCTTAGTGATCATTTTACCACATTTTTTTTATTTTCATGAATAGATTTCTTCATTATCTCATACCCAGCCTATTTTCACATTACATATCTGTCCCCAATTTTATCACTGGCTTTTCACAGTTGTTAGAATAAGTTCATCCTGATCGTTATGAAAGGGATTTCAGAAAGCAAAGCAAATGTGGAGGGATTTGAAAATAGAGCAAAGTCAGATGGGCTCCTGGCATTCTGGGAATTCAGCTCCAGTCACCAATCCTTCTCTCAAATGCCTCTTGGATCTGAGCTTAAAAGGAAATCCATAGCATGAGGGTTAAGAGCGTTTACTCTATGATCAGACTGTTCAAATTCTTTACTTACCACCAAGGCACAACCTTGAGCAAGTTAATCTCTTTGTGCCTTGGTGTACTTATATAAAATAGAAACAGCAATTAGTATCTTTCTCATAGTTGTTGAAACAATTAAATGAAATAATATGAGAATTAAATGACATTTGAACAGTGCTAGGCATACAATAAGTGCTCAATAAGCTCTTGTCACCATCACCATTGTCATGATCGCCAGTGCCACAATCATCATCACTGTCAACTTATCCATGATAATTATCCTGATGGGAATTGGCTCTGGGTTGAAAACTGATCCTGTAGCTGATCAGAACATAGAAGTAATAAGAAAGGAGCATTAGGACAATATTTGGGTATAAGTGACTTTATACATTCTTTTGCCAAAATCTCATTAATGTTGTCACATGATCAAGGTATTTTAAGTCTACCTGGTTGAGGCCAGAGAAATAAAGCACTCCAGTAGCCAACCTACTATCTTAAATTAGTGTCTGCCGCATTATCAGGAGTACTTGCACTCCAGCGGCAGCTACCAGGCTCTGCAGAGGAGGAGTCTTTCGGCCCCTCCTAAGCGGAGGTCCTCATGCACTCCACCACTCGCTTACTCAGCTCTCCTGACTTCTTTGGTCCACTTTGCAGCCTTGTCTTTTGCGTATTCATCAATGCAGCTTCTTACTTTGAACTTGGACTACTTCCTCTTACTGTTAGATTTCTCTACTGAGTCTCAGCAGAGGTGAAGTCATTGAATAACCTATATAGAATGTCCTACTATGTGGTAGGCACTACAATCAGCATTGGGGTTATGGAAGTTAATAACACAACATCTGTACTACAAAGAGATCAGAATCTAATGGATTCCAGGTAGGTGCTCTAATCTTCAGTTCTTATATACTTGTATACTAGCCTGTGGAGAAGAACTTGTCTGGCCTGTTTTTTCTTTGTTGGTGTGTCATTGACAACAAGACATGAAAGCCTATTATTGATTATCATTGGAAGAATTATAGTGTACTGAAATGTACATTTAGTCATCAATTTAAAAAGTTTCTGTTTAGTGCATTTATATTTATAGATGTCATAAAAATAATTTTGGACAATTTATTTTATGAGTAAACCCAACTCAGTGTGCTAGACTGTAGGATGAACTAGAAGGGCAATTCTAAATTAGCACTGTTTCCATATTCAGCAGTCAGAAAGTAAGGGGAGTTTTCTGATCATTTGATATGCCGTCCAATTCTTCAGAATTTGTTTTATTTTTTCCCAACACCCGTTTTTGAACCTTTGTTGATTGTGGTATTGCAAAAGAACTTTGCCAATCTGAAATAATATTCATATTTCTAGCAAATGTAGCATTTGAGGAATTTCAAGATGAAGCTCCATGAAGAGGAGAACAGAGAAAGTAAACCTATTCCCCAAACCTCAAGGAAGATTCCCTGGAAATAAACGACTCAGTCTTTGGGAGGTAACTGGTCCTTACATCCCCAGATGCCTTCACTAAAGGTATGGGACTGTCACAGCCCATCTTCCCTTCCTCCCATTTTAGAAAATTGATTCTATTTACCTCTACTAGGCACTGCTTTTATGTTGGAAAGTGAAATATGAAACACATTAATTAATATTGTACTTAAGAATTCTCATTCAATTCCTGCTTTAGGCACTTAACCTCAAAAACAAAAAAGATGATTCAGGGACTAACCTAAACAGTAAGTAGTTTGGGTGTTTCAGAATCATAGAGCAGGGATCCAGAAGTTCCAAAAACAAAAAAGAATACAAGTTTATAAACCAATGTATCCTAGAGTAGGACAGACAGGATGCACAGGGAACAGGATGCATGCCCAGTGTAACCCCCATGTGTCAATGAAAGGGCTGAGATCCCCAACCAGTTTGGCTGGAGGTCAAGGTACAAATTCCATCTCCAGTGCATAAATCCTTTGTTTCTTAATTTAATTTGAATTAATTAATTTAATTTAAAAACTTAGTTTGAGCAGAATATGTTGATTTAAGAGTATACCTCAACCATAGACATGTGGGGCCGGGTGAGAGGGGCTAAGTGGAGAGGGGACAGGAGGAGGGAGGATAGGGAGGGATCTAGGGAGACAATCAACAATGTAGCATACTCTTTACCCCCCTGATAATCCAAATAATACTAATGCAATCATTGAATTCTGGAAAACTCACATTCTAAGTATTTATATCGCTTGTAGAGGTGAAATATAGAAGAATCAGGAGCCTGAGGTGTGGATGATGCGGGGGTAATTCTGGTTTAAGAACATATGCATATCATAATGTTACTTTATATGCATTTATGATTGTATAATAACTCAACTCCTTAATAAAAATGAAAAAAAGAGCAGTAGCCCCAGAACTGATTGCTTAGGTGTATGTCCTTTTGTAGCTGGTGGCATTGGATAAGGTTCTCCAATGTCTGTGCCTCATTTCCTCACTTGAAAATGGGAAGAACTGTTGCCCAGAGCTGTTGTGAGGTTTCCTTGCTGTGAGTACAGATAAAGCTCTTTGCAGGGAGGGCTTATCGATTTCCTATAAAATCTGAAAGAAGGCATTCCACCGTCCTACTCTCCACCACAAGGAGAAAGCTGTAGAAAAGAACAAGTCAATCCACAGAGACAGAAAGGGAAAGAGAAAGTCTGCATCTGAGCATTTGCGTTCTAGACCTTAGTTATTCCTAGGTCTGCCCTACCCCTGCCCATGCTGCTCACGTATGTGAAAGAATACATGTTTATTAAGGTATCATCATTTGGGGGTTTGTGAATTACAGCCAAAGAATTCTGATTTATAAAACCTTAGACAGTGTCTAGTATGAGGCAGAATATGTACTAGATGTCTTATGGGTAATTAATTCCTAATGAACTTTTCCCATCTCTGGGATTTCATTTGGTCTATCAATTGAGCACTGCTTTCCCATTCTCCTCCAGTCTACTTTTTCTTTTGAAGAAAGAGGGACAATGAGAGAGAGAGAGAGAGAGAGAGAATCAACTTTATTTAGTTTTTCATGTGACCTTCACTGCTCTGACTTTTCACTGTGTACATGGTACTAGGATTTGAACCTATGTACTTGCGCATGCTAGGTAAGTGCCATAACCACTGCTCCAGCCCCTCCAGTCTACTTTCAATGTTTCATCTTATTGTTTTCTTCTTTGCCTTTACCTTGTGCATGGTTCTCAACAGAGTTCATCCTCTAGTCTTGACCACCCTGTTTTATGTTTCTCTTATATTCCTAAGGAATAATCTCACCCCTTGTTAATGATATCACCCTTCTTGTTGCTGCCTTTTTAATTCTGGTTTTCTAAAGTAAAACATTTTTTGTTTTATATTTTCTTGATGGGGAAAGGATAGCTTCAGTGTTAGTGAAAGTAAAGAGATAAATACTGAACAGTGTAATATAAAACTCGATACTATTTGAACAGAGTTTTTGAAGTTCCGTTAAACAGTCCACTATTTAGGTTTTTCTCCATTTTCTTACTTTGCCATTGAAAAGCAAAGCAATTATCTAATTCTTTCATCTCATGTCAGCAAAAGGTTTATTTTCCCAAAACCACAGCAAGGAAGAATGTATGCATACACTACAAATAGGAAGATGTATTTTTATTATGCTTGATAAAAGTTACACTGAACACAGGAAAGAAACTGGAAAAGCATCCCAGTGGTGAAACTTAGTGAACTCAGGACAATTTCTAAAAGATTTAAATATGCAAGGAAATAGAGGCAAATTGTACAATTCTATACAGAGGAAATTCTATTTTGGCAAGGATTTGACCTTTACATAGTGGTTTGGTCCCATTTCATTTCCAATTTTCTCTGATTCCCTGATTAGAGCTCTTTAGCACTGAACTTGTACTGTAAATGTATCTTCAAAGATTTTGTTTAAAATAAGCTGACAAGGCAAAGTATGAGAAGAACATATTTCTGAGAAAGCACTTAGAAAACCAGAAGTTGTACATCAGTGAAGAAAGCGAATGGTAACATATTAATTTAGCAAGCCACATTTTCTTAAATGACAGGACATAGATCTTGATAAGAATGCATTAAACAGAGTTGGTTAGCTAGAAATCAGCAATCTCATCTGGTTTGAGCAAAGCTTTCACATACTAATTCTAAGATATTGAAAAAATATTTAAAATAACTAATATTCATTGTGTTTCAATAATTACTTTTTGTTTTTTATTGCTCAGGTACATTTAAATAAAATGAGAAAATTAGAACTAATTTGGTTAGAAGATTGTATTTCAGAAACTCTCTACATGGGTCAAACCAGAACATTGTTCCTTTAGAAAATACATATAATTGAGTCAATGAATATCCATTTTTCTCCCTAAGTTCTTTTAAAAATATGATGGATTTTTATATAAAATCTTATTAGTGCATATCACCCTAAAGAGCAGAAATATAAGAAAATAAGGAGTGTTACAAGATAGTGAATGCTATCAGTCTAATACTTTGTCTTTTTTAGTGGTTTCCCTATTATTGTTCTGGAAGTTAGACATCTCCCTCTGATATTTCTTGGTTCTATTATAGGCCAATTTATATTTAAATTTATGTAACCAACTAAATCAATTTTGAATCTTTCTCATTACTGTAGTTTTTAAGCTTCCAAAAATTGTGTGTGAAGAAAAATATCTTCCAATGTATTTTTAAAAATTAATAAAAGCTGTTTTACATGTTGTTCTGTAAGAAAGTGAATTTATACAACATTTTGTTAACTAAAACTCATTAATAAACATGTGTACCATTGCATGGTACCAAAATGTTAAATTATCAAATGAGACTTCTGAGGCATTTAGACTTGTAATCCAACTATTGTGAGCTGTATTCAAACATTGATTTTTGTCAGCTGCCTAAGCTAATTGAAAACCATTCTTCATTAGGGTAGGGTTATGCTTTCAGCGTGTAGTATTCTTCTGAGGGCCACATGTGAATGGATCTTGACTCTTGTCTGGAAGAAGAAATTCCATAATTAACTTCTTTTCTTCAAATGTGCCATAAAGATAGTGGGTTGAGGTTCCAAAGCACATTTCAGGTGATATAAATAAATTTTCAAATAACCAGGTTCTATATAAGTTATATCATATTTTTCATTCCATCAGAGTAAACAGAATACAAATTCATTATTTTTAATATTTCAGTTAGGAGCTTTCCTATATTATTATTTCACTTTTAAAGGTAAGGTTGTATTCAAAACCATTTCTTCCCATCATTCCATCATTATATTAACTGAATATTCAGTGAAAAATTAAGAAAAAATTTTAGCAAAGAAGTTTCCCAAGGTGAGAAAGTGCCTTCAAAACCTGAAAAGTCATCAAAGTATTCCAGGAATCAAAGTATTGTTATTTGTCCTTTCTATAGGGCTTTGTTTTGTTTCCACACCCAAATTTAATGTCTTTTTCCTTATTTTCCCTTTTAACCCATTGCCCAAAATCCAACTATAGACTGTGGTTAATGTTAAGTTAAACAAAAATAATCATGACTTCATCTTAATTTACTTATTGAACACTTGGTAGTCAGAAAGTTAGGAAATTTATTTGCTACTTGAATTAAAATGTTGATCTTGGCCCTATTTTCAGAGCGCAGGAAAATATCAAACATATGCAAAAAGTTATTGAATTTAAGGCTTCATGTTTCTGGTGTGCATTGGTATGACTAGGTTCATAAAATATTGATATCATTTTATACCAGTTGATAACCCTCCAGGGTCAATTCCACATCCCTGGGCCCTTACCTGGAAAAAACCTCCTAATCCTTGATTCAGAATTTAATAGCTTAGCTCCTAACAGACTCAAAAACTCTCTAGACTTCAGCTCTGGGTGGTCCGTGTCCATACTGTACTAGTTGTGATCTATTTTAAATACGATCTTTGGTCAAATTAATATTCCAAGTGTTGATTTAACATTAGCTGTTAAGCTTAATGCAAACAAAAGGGAGGAACAAAAAATAGTGTTCTAAAGAGTATAAGAAGAGAGGGAAAACAGGGAAGGTGGGAGAGGCAGGGAAGGCAGAAAAGAGGCAGGAGGAAAACCCGATTTTAAAAGGCTACCACCTGCTGGGATTTGTTTCACATAATCACTTTTCTTACGTGCCATCCAGGTTCCAATTGTCTTGCTGGGATGGCTAGAGAGAGCTCTTTGAAAAGTGTATGGTACATATCTAAAACCAGAGCTGCAATCACTGTGCTTAAATGCTGATACCATTGTGTGCCAAATATTTTCTCTTTTTTACTCTTTGTGCTGGTTTACTGTGGGTTAAATAACATTGGTCAGATTCATATCCAACCCAGGTGAAATCCTGTTACAATGCACACCAAGGGAGTGTCTAAATTATTCCATTGTGCTGGGATTCCATTGAATCAAATGTTGTTAAAAATCTGGTGCTTGTGAATCTTCTGGTTACACAAAGATCTCTGTTTTGTTGAATTTAAACTCTGTAATTTAGAAAGCATTGAAAAATTGCTAAAAGTGTGAACTGCCTTTGCTTGCATTGGGGGTGAGTTTTGTAAACTGTTCTTTGCTAAACTGCAGGAAAAGTGAAAGTAGGTTTGGTGATGGGAAAGGTTTAGGAAATACAATGCATGTTAGAATATTAAAGTCTCTGAGGAGTCATGTAGTTTTAAAACCCTGAACTTTTAAAGCCCATGATTTCTTGAACTTCTGTCTGTTTCTGTTCCTCACAACATTTTTCATGGAACACCTAATGCAGGATACCAAGTTTAAGAATGCAAACATTGGACCAGGGTAATTATTTCTGCATTTATTGAGAAGCTGGTTGGAAATGGGCCAGAGTGGCAAAGCATAGGAAAAAAAAAATAAGGGAACAATGCTTGTTGCTGAAAGGCTAGTAGAAGATATGCAGTGCAAGTGATAGAGTTGTTTTTTAAGTGTGGGAAAACAGGAGACAAAGCAACTGAGCAGGATTTGAGAAAAGGGGTGAGGACCGCAGCTGGGAAAACTTCTCTGGTGGCAGTCTGGCTGTAAGAATATATTCACACAAGTGTCAGGTAGGAGAGATTTACAAAATATCAGGAAGAAAGAGACTCCCTTGTAACGCATCTCAGTAACAAGAATGCCTTCTACCTCAGAATAATGTCCCTAAGACAATCAGTTCTCATATCAGGTAGTATCATAGAGGTAGAATACAGGCCATAATTCAATCTGCACTTTTCTCTTTAAAACACACACATGCACACATGCACACTTTGTGTCTCAATTGGACAGCTACTTATATTCTAGCTCTCTTCCCACTGCCGGACAGGGACTTATGGATCGTGCCAGGTACCCTTGGCTATGAACTTGTCTTTTCTTGTATCCAACATGCACACTGGCATGGACTTTTGACTAGTCATTCACAGGATGGGGAGTGGGGATGGAATGGAATCCTTGATGTGGTTCCAAACGTTGCTGCTTTTTCAGCCTTAAAACCAACAGCCCAAAGACATATGAAGGTCTTTGATGTGTTCTATACTGTACTGAATACACTAGGTGTACAGCAGCGCCATTACAGAAGAAAGGAACTGGGACTGCTGTCTCCGTCTTTCTCTCCTTAAACACAAACAATGTACCTTAAAACTCTGCTAGCAAATTTATATACATTTTTTTGTCTAATTTTTACAACAATCGTTTGAAGTAGGCCTTCAGTATTTTCTCTAATTTTACTGGTGTGCAAACCAAGGGACAAAGATGTTGGGGATTCATCTAAGGTAAGTGACAGAGTGGGCAGTCAAAAAAAAGATCTGTTTCACTCTGAAGCTTAACTGTATTTTTCATTTCATACTACAATGCCAGAATAAGAGGATGACTAAGATATACTTTTACAAAATGCGTTCTCAAATAATACCACTGCATTCTAATTTAAAGTCCTAACCCAATGACAGGAGTTCCTTTAGACAGGATGTACTTGCATGATCTTTTCCTGATGGAAGTAGTGAATCAATATTCTGTTCAAAGTGGTTCACAACAGAATCTATCATTTCTGCATTTTTTCTCTAATAAATGCATCCCTTAAAAAATTGGTCTTATTTCTTTTGAATAAGGGATGGATAGATAAAATTTAGGGTGGTACTTGGAGCTCTCGAATGGTTGTCCTGGTGCCACTGCAAGAGCCCTGTGTATACCTTACTTTTTGTGTTGACTAATTCTTTTCTCACACATATACAAAGGGAAAGGCTTGGGGGCTGGAGCGGGGGCTGGAGCGGGGGCTGGAGCGGTGGCTGGGCGATTACGGCGCTTGCCTGGCATGCGCCAGTACACGGATTCAAACCTCAGCACCACGTACACAACCAAGTGTCGGAGCAACGAAGACCATGTGAAAAACTAAATAAAAATTGATTTTCTCTCTCTCTCTCTCTCTCTCTCTCTGTCCTTCTCTCTTTAGAGAACAATAACAAAACAAAACAAAAAAAAAAAAGGGAAAGGCTTTCCAAAATCTTTTGTTAGTTTAAATTGACCTTTAAATATTTCTAGCTGTTGAAAAAAAGTTTCATGATTGAAAGCATTTTGCCCAGAATGACTGATTGAAAGGTAAAATATTTCCTTGAGTTCTAAGGTTTTATTTTTATAGGTCCTAAAATCATGATGCAAATAATTAGACATGAAGAACTGAAGCTAAATCAAAATTGACAAGGTTTTCAAGTGGATATAAAGAAAACAAAACTTGTCATCAGAGAATTGATGCTTTGAAATAAGATTTAAAGGGAAGAAAGAGATATCAACAGTTCTTAAACAGGAGCAGATCCTTTGAGAATCTGATAACCACTAAGAACTCCCTTTATAGAAAGATAGATATAGTCACATTACGAATTCAGTGCCTTTATCAGGCTCTGACGCCTACCTATAGACCCCATTATGGAGCTTTGATAAGCTCCAATGACCTTGAAGAAAGTAGAAAATTGACCAGAAAGAAGAGCAAAAGCAATATGAATTTTCTAGGTAAATCTGTGTCCCTAGTAGCCTCAGATCATAATGGCCTAATTTTTACATTTTGCTCTAAAATCCTTGCCCTGAGAATCTTGTTTCCTATTTGAAGACTTCATAAAAATGCCAGGAGTGCTAATGACCTGAATATTTCTGCCTTTTTCCAGCAAGAAAACTAAGCAACCAAAACCACAAGATAGGCAATATTTATATAAATTCTTGACTTTCCTCTGTTCAGCACTTCCCAAATGTTAATGTTCATGTAGATCACTGGGGATCTCCTTAAAGTGTAGATTCTGATACAGTAGGTCTGGGGTGGGGCCCTGGATTTTGCACTTCTAGCAAGTTCCCAGGTTATGCTGACGCACACATTACACACTAAGTGGAGCACACTTAGTCAGTAATGTCTCTAGTAGTGGCTCCAATTCTATGCCTCTACTGAAAAGCCCTTTTGAGCAGCCTCTCCCATTTTTCTTTCACATGTATCTTTGCATTACTCCATCTCACCACTCAGCTAAAGTGTAAACGTGCACGGAGAGGAAGCTGGGGTTTTGTAAGAGAAATTGACTTTTTCTTCAGAATAAGGTTAGTTGTCATTGGAATTTGGTGTTAAATATTTCTCTATCTACTTCTTTAGTATTTAACATTTTGATATTGCAAGGTAGGTACAAGTACTCTGTGTAAATCAGAGCAAATTTAAGGTTATTAAAAATGTTCCTCTCTCTTGCTTTCAAGAGAGAAGCAAGAGATAAAATCAGAGTTAACCAGTACTGAAAATTACAATATCACAACCTAATTATTTAATGCCAAGTGTGCATAGATATAGTCATATTCTCCCTGTGTGTGTTGGAGCTGAGAACCACTATCCTCCATTGCCATTCTTTGATTCTTCAAAATTTGGATGATTCAAAGATGAGCAATGATATACATCATAAAGGGAGATTTATTTCTGAGCCAGAGATTCGTGTACGTTAGCAACTCGTGGGTGCCTTTGCAGCTGGTGTTGTTAATTACATTTTCAATTAAGACATTTCAGACAGTTCCTAAAATGAGGGCTAAATGAGCAACGTTGAAAATTTCTGAAAATTGATTTAGTATTTAATAAATTCATGCATACCTAAATACATTCCAAGAATGTCATTTCATTTTTCTAAGAAAATGAAATCCAGGTCTTTTTATAAACGTTCTTACACACACACACACACACACACACACACACACACACACACACCAAAATTGGATCTGATTCATTTTTCATAGTTTAGTTCAATAAATATTTCATTTACTATTTCCACCTTAAGGAAATTAACTGCAATAAATTGTGTTTTGCCTAAATGTTTAAAGAAAACAACTCTGCTGTGCAAAGCAGCATTCTAAAAAAAATGGAATAGAAGATGCAATGTCATATAACATTCGCAGCTTGTTCCTGTTTTAACTAAAACTTTTATTTTGAAAAGCACATCATTGTCTCGTGAGAAATACTAATTTTCCCCTTTGTATATGCATCAAACCTGCATCCTTCTTATCTTTCTTTAGTCAGAATTCTATTACTCAAAAGTAGCAGGTATGAGGTTGAAGCTATAAAAATAATTCTACAAATGGAAGAGAATCCATTTAAATCTTTGATAAGGACAAATGGGAAATCATAAATCATTTTTGAATGATTTCAATGTTTTATTTACAATTGTATTTTTGTATTTATTTCAACTTTTATTTTAAATTATAAAAAACTTGAAGATGTCAAATATTTTTACTCTCACCATTTAGTTTCATAGATGCTAACATTTTCTGTATCTATTATGTTGTCTTTCAGTAAGTTTTTTTTGGAGAAAATAAAATATTAAAAATATTTGTCAAAAGAAGCATATTTCAAATTTTAAAAAGATTATAAATGAGGTGGTAAATCATTTATACTGAAGTTATCTACTAGCTTCCACAGAGAAGCTTATCAGAACCTTAAAGGTTGACAAGCGGGCCTCTAAGAATTCTTTCCTGTCTTTCTTACATCACTTCTTTGTTCAAAAATAACACTATTAATCACCAAGATTTAGATTTGCTTATAGGGAAAAAATTCTAAACAAATTAAAAACAAAATAGAAGGCATCTTTTATATTTTTGTGGATTTGTTTTATAGTTATTGCACATATTTGTTTTTGAAATCCATTTTCATGTGTCCTATACTTCATTTGTGATCTATTTAACACACACACACATACACACCCACCCACCCACCCCCACACATGCACAACTTTAAAGATTCTACTATATTCTCTTCTAAAAGTCTCCATGATTGCCCATGGATACATTCAGCTGTGAGAAGTAATAAAGTACAAGTTTTAAGGTGTAGAAATTACTAATAACTGAAATAATAGGGTAACCTATTAATTATTATATATTTAGAAACAATTAAACATATTTATAAATAATTTAGATGCTGGGGAAAGTTTGGACTTTTCTTCCCATTTTTAGGTACAGCTAGATGGTGAAAAGTGGAGTGGTTCATCTTTCCTTTGCAGGTGAAGGTTGAGAAGGAAATTTTCAAATTTCAGAAGATGCTGTCATTATGATGAAATAAAAGAAAAGAAAACTGTACGTGAAGTTCTCTGGGCAAGCCCCTTTGATAGCTTAGGTTGTGGATGCCTCTGTGGTCTGCTGGGTTCTCTTAAATCTGGGTTTATTGTGACATTGTTATATGTGTTTCTCTTGGGGCAAAAAACTTATTTGTCTCATTTGAAATCTAAAAAGATAATTCTCTGTGAGCTTAAAATAGTTTTTGTTTGGGTTAATATTTATTATTTGAGGTGGATTATCCCTTTCTCAGCTATTTTCTATTCATTGAATGATTATGATACATGATTTTGGTTAAAGTATTTAAAAAATCGTTTGTATACTATTACTTTGGGCTTCAGTGTAAAAGCTTAAAATATATTTCACAAATGAAATGTTTATGCTTATTTATTATGTTTTCCTATTGGACTTTGTATAAAGTCTTTCTTAGTGAAACTCACATATAATGAATTTTGTTTTGTACCCACAGAATTATGATGTTTAAAACAGCTATTTGACCTTGCTAGTACTATGGTTTCCATGGTTAATTTAGAATTTTGCATTTTGTTCCAAAAATAAAAGAATTCTTTTGTTTTCTATGAACAGCTTTCACTAACTACATCTTTTTAAAAGTTAATATCTTCATTTTCCTGTATAATGTGACTTTAAATTTGGAAATCCACTTTTCAAAGTTTTTGGTAATATTTTAATAGTGACAGCCTGGTTAATTTTGGTTCTTTATTTCTTCATTAAGGTAGTCAAGAGGGCTTGAGATTTCTCAGTTCTGTAAAGTAGAGTTCATTAATTCAGCCTGTTTTAAGCTAAAGTGTAATAATTCTTAGCTGTTGTTTATTTAACACTATTAACCATTAAACACTACTGACCTCTCAACTGAAAATTTAAACTATGCCTATAGGATATAGCATACACACATTTCATTCAACTGATTCTTGTAAAAAAATTTTAACCTTGAATCTTTCATATAAACCTTTAACTCAAGTGCTTGTGCACATGCTATTTATGTAATAAATCAATTGCATTCGACTTTTTGGTAGTTGCCTAAAGAAATGAGTGCCAACTCATTAGAGCGCATCTGATGAATATTTTTCATTTTGGTTGATTAAATGATTTTTTACACAGATATTTATTTCACTATTAATAAAACGCCA
This sequence comes from Aplodontia rufa, assembly GCA_004027875.1. NCBI lineage: Eukaryota > Metazoa > Chordata > Mammalia > Rodentia > Aplodontiidae > Aplodontia > Aplodontia rufa. The sequence continues at coordinate 86,062 of PVKS010001962.1, forward strand.
CTATGAATCTTGCTTCGCTCCATCCTCCACCCCACCTGTAGAATTTTTCTTGGTGGTAATTAGACTGAAGTTAGTTAAAATTCAGTTGCATTCACAGGCCAAAAGTGAATTTCTCTCCCTCTACCATTGAGGAGAAAGGACCCATGCTGGGCTTGCAGAGAACACAGTTGAGTCAAAGCCAGAATTTCTGATTGGGTCTTCTTGACAGATCGCTCTGCTGTGAACCACTCTGTTTACTTGAAAACTGGGAAATGGGCAACATCTTAGCCTCTGCCTTCAAGGAATTTAAACCCAAGTGGAAAGGATTAGAAAAGCATAAATCTCTCTTCCTGTACAATACAGTACTGATTACGAAACTCACATAGTATAAGAATAACTAACATGTTTAGAGACTCCCCACTGCATTGCACAATGCCCTTTTATTCAAAAGAAGGGCCGGGAGAGAGATTCATGGCGTTCGTGCTGTCCAAAAGACAGCGAAAAGAACTATGGGCATGGGTGAGCGCGTGAAAAAACTTCATGGACAGGATGGCATTTAAGATAGGCCTCGAAGCACAGACAGGGTCTAGATACCAGGCAGGCCACTGCAAGCGGGAGAACTCCCCTCTTGTCCGAAAGTCAGTATATCACCGGGCTGTGCTACTGCCACTGTTTCAGAAGACCCCTACAAAAGCAGGGGTCCGACTTAGAAGAGTCACTTCCGCTGTTTGAGTTCCTAATTCTGGCTTCCGAAAGTACACTGTGGCGCTCTGGCTCACGCAGGTGAGCACCCTTTTCCTTTCCTTAGCTGTGACTCTGAGACATTCTCACCCGCAAAAAGGTTGTTGCGGCTAAAGCGAGTGTCCTGGCTGCCGCTTCCCCTACTAAATTCCGGCGCTCGCGAGCTGCGCGGCGGAGACCTGGGTCCCGCCCCGGACCGCGGGAGGAGGCGCTGCGCGGCCGCTCCGGCTCGGGTCCCTGGCCGGGTGCAGCTTCCCTCCGCCTCCTTCCCTCGGTGGCGGCGGGAGCAGGGGAGTGGGGCGAGGGGCGGAGCTGGGGCGGGGCCACAAGCTGGTGGCCCGGCGGCTGCAGGTGTGGATGGGCGGAGGTACGGCAGAGTCGACTGGCGCCCGCACTTGCTGGTGTTGGGGTTGGGGGCTCCTGGCTTTGGAGCTGGGGGTCAAGGGCGGACTTTCCGGAGGGGCATCGCGAGCGGCTTCGACCTGAGCCTAACTTGAGGCACGGCCAGGGATGCGCAGGTTTCACGTCCGGCGCCTGCAAGAGACAGACGCACGTCCCGGGTCACTGAGCCCGCGCCGGCTGGGGGACCGAACTGGGTCCCGGGCCGGAGGTGAGAGGCGGCGGCGAGGGCTAGGGATGGGGCGGGATGAGGCCCCTGCCTGGGCGCAGGGGAAGCCGCCTTCGCCTTCCTTCTCCCACCCGCAGGTAAGCGGGGAGAGCGTCGGTCCCGCTGCGCTGGGAGCGGGAGGGCGCGTCCCTCTTCGAGTTGAAGCGTTTCGGGGCCTGAGCACACTGCGGTCGGCGCCTGGGTCCAGGGCCGCGGGCGCCCGCCGGCACCCGAGCGAGGATGCTGCGTTCGAGTAGGGCGCATCCCGGAGAGAGGTGGCCTTGGCCCTGGCCCTGGTACTTCGCAGATCCACCTCCTCCTCTTGCCCAAATCGTAGGCTGTTATCCTAGTACGATTTCCAGAGTCACAGGTCCGCTCTCCTTGCCCAAGCCACGAATTAGGAACCCTTTGGGTCTAAAAGAGTGGTGGAGGCGAGCACTTCCAACCAGCGAAGTCTGCATTGAGCCCGTTTACCATTTAAAAATTACTGTCACTTTAAAACTTTCTGCTCCCCTCTGTTAAGAGTGGAGGGAAATTAGGCGTGTAAATCCATACCTCTTAGGATTAGAGTTTGTTTTCACTGCGTGCAGTTGGAAAATGATATTCCATAAGATCCTAGTTTTTCCAACGATACTTCACCAGGAGAACCCCGGATTCTGCATTACGGATGGCAGGCATGAAAAAGCACAGCGGAAATGTTCGTAGTGTGGCTGTGGTAGGGGAGAAGTCAAGGAAAACTTAGGCACAAGTGACCTCTTAATGCTGCTTTCGGAACGCATTTTGCCCCTGCTCTAGAGGCAATAGGACCTAGAACGACCGCTCAAGCGTGCACCTCCGCTGGAGCTGCAGCTATAGCCAGACCTGGCCATCTGGGGACCCTCTAGTTTCTGGAACAGGGCCTTTCAGCTTCCTTACTGAAATCGTGGCAGCTTTGAAATGAAATTAGAGAAATTATCCAATTTTTTTTCTTGTGGAGTTTGTTACCTACTTAAATGTTTTTTCTCATGAGCAGAAATGTCTGTAATACTCTATAATTTATTGACGATAAAACTTGGATTAGAAAGTGAACCAATTTTAGGTTTATTTGTAATGGACATTTGTTATTTGGTTGCAGGAAAGGAATAACAAGTTATTTTTAAAGTCTAATTCTGGTTATTTTTCATTTTCTCTAAAGGCTGATCTTTAGGTGAGGCCTCTATCTTGAATTTAAAGCAAAAAAAAAGAAAAAGAAAAAAAAGTAAACATAGTAGGTTTTACATAGACTAAAAAGAACTCCCCCCCTTTTTTCTTAACTTGTAGCAGAGTCTCATGAAAACTGGGCAATCTCTTTAAATTGAATTTTGTATTCCACATTAAAAAGTTCTGATTCATATTTATCTTAATAGAATTATTGGGCCTTATGGACTTCTTAGCTTCTGATGTTTTTATATTTATGTCATATTAGGACTTCATTGTACATGTGATTATTGTGTCAATGACAAAGTATGGAGAGGACTCAAAAAATTATTAAAATATACCAAATAGTTATTCTCTAGGTGAAATTTTATAGTTTTGCAGTCTTAAAAGCTTTGAAAAGTCTATATCAAAGACCAAGCAATTAATAACATGGACTGTTGGCTTGTTTTGGATTTTTAAATAAGTTATTAAGAAGGGAGGTATGAAATGTTTTACATTTAAACATCTTTTAAAAAGTAGAAGTGGAAAGAAAACGGATGCACAACTTTTTGTATAGTGTATAACTAGATAATTCTAGAAGCTAAAAAAATGCTTAAGAAAGTAAAATTAAAAGGTTTATAAATTTGTGTGTTGTGTTTGTATAATTTTAAGAAGAATACACACTTGTAAGTCTCAAACCTTCAAGTGAACAAAACTAAACTGGATAAAACAGAAGAAGTTTTCTACATATCATGTTTTCCCTTTGATTTAAAAATCATCTTAGTTTGCCTTAAAATTGAAACTATAGTTAAATTTGATTGGTATTTATTTGGGATAATTCCAAACGTTTTAACTCATTTACCTTAGCAACTTTTTTTCTTTAGTAATAGGGTTTTGTAAGATGCTTGGGACATTGGCATTTAACAACATGAGATATCATTATATTTTTTGAAATTGTCACAGTTTTCCTTCATTATGTGTATCTAGGTATGCACACTATATGGAAATTGTGGGGTCTCAACAAATTTTACACAGTGAAATAGCTATAAATGCAATTTCTGATTATTAACATTTCAGGGATGAAATCTAGCATTAAGATAAAATGGTTTTTCGAAGACATTTTAGAATATATATGTAATAATATAATTCTTAGAGAATGATTTTGATAGTTCTTTTAATCATAAATAATAGAACTGATGTGTTTAAGGACTGTTTCCATAGAAGCAATCTCCTAAGCATTTCAAAAATTTTTATAAGAGCAAGGAAGTTTATTTTCTGCCAAAAGTATATTTATATAAAACAGGGGGGAAAAGGATCTCTTTTTAAATCTGGAGGTCAATGTTAGTTAAGAAACAGTGAAATTTGATCTTCGTATTGTGAACTGTATTTTCACTGAGGACTTTCTAACTACATGGTTCTCTTTAAGTGCAAATAAATATGTAGAAAGTAAATCAGTTATTCTATTAGTACAAAATAAGTGCCCTAATGTGGGTGACTTATTTGTGGAGATTGAGGTTTTTTTCTCTCTACATCTTCTGTGAGAGGAGAGTCCAGAACATTATTGAAGGAATTTGGGGGAGGGTTGAGATGAAGAGAAAAAACATCTAAGCATGATTATGTTGGTGTTGGTTTGTCATCGTAAGGGGGTTAAAAAGAAGAATGTGGAATCAAAATGTACTTTTAGATTCCCTAGCACTTTCTATTACATTGTGTGATTTCTTTTTTAGCCAGTATGTAGGTATTGGATATACTACAGCAGACATCAATAAAATAAAATAAAACTCATTGGAACATCCATAATGATGACTTCATCAAATGTACAACCTGTTCGGTTTTGTCTGAGTACCAGTTTCCTAGTTATTCAACACTTGAAGCCAATTCATAAGTTAAATATCTTAAAAATTAAATAAGTAATTTCCATTTAAAAAGAAATACCCCTTTTCAAGGGATTGTTTTTAAAAATATGACAAATAACACCAATCCTTTAACTAAAATAATACTTCTATTAATTAAAGTTGTACTGTTAGCAGGGGAAAATGTAGTTTATATTGGCCTTGGGGGCATTTATGTTGAGCAGTGTGTGGCCCAGTTTCCATTTCTGTATCTGTGTTTCCTCTTCTAAAGAATCAGTCAGGTACTGAGAGAGGAAAGATTGTAGAGAAAATTAATAAAACAGGCTGTATGGGTTGGTTATAGTTCTGCCTGATAAGATTTTGTCCATTTAGAACCAGAAGGGAAGCCCTGAGTTTGATTCCCCACAGCTCTTCTCCCGATTCCTGAGAGTTAGCAGAGGCAGAGAAGAAGGGAACAGTCGTCTCTGCCATTTGAAAAGCTGACTCCATGATGTACAGCAAATCAAACCCACGGAATCTTTCAGTCTTGTCCAATTCAGCTTCACTTCCTTGCCAGGGGCATAACAGCTGAAGTTGAAAGACTTATGCCCAAATGGGAAAATTAGTGCCATTTGTGTATAAGCAGTAGCCCTATTCAAACTGCTTTCAACCTAATTAGGAGAAAAAAAAAATGAAAGAGTATGATTTGATTAAAAGTCCTGCAGGGTGGGTAGCCAATAGGAGGCTGGGGCTCATGAATGCATTGAGGCTTTCACTTGTTTTGAATTAATAGTTTGCATTGTCTCTCTGTTATATTATTTTGTAATTTACTTCAGCTTCTACCATTTGGATGATGGGAAAAGCACAATAAAATGGTAAAATTTAAAGTGTCCAAGATGATATAGTACTGATCATATGTCAGTTCTTCCACTTCTGCTGAGATAATTCATTGGATTTTCTTCATTGTATTTTAAGTCTAAGTTCTTTCCTTTGAAGTAATTCTGATTCTGAGAAGGGTAGCAGAAAAGGAAAAAGAACTATATCTAAAAGGCACTGCCTTCTGAAACCGACATCTTAAATTATCTCTGTTAAATTTCAGATGGTCTTTGGCCACTAGTGAATTAGATACATGTAGAATAAGATAAAGGAATCAACTCGGAAAGACCTGTGCCAGACACTTGTAGCACATGGGATTTTTCTGATTTAAATGTGACATGTAATGATCAGTCAAGACCAATATAATTGCACATTTGAGGTGAACCTATTTGACAGTCCAATGTTTGAATACAAGCAATGGATTGATTCCCTTAAATCAATCATGATAAGATCTTACTGACTAAATTAATCTGAGATTTTTGAATTCTAGTACACGAATAAGTAGAAATTCCAGACATAAAGTCATTATTGAATAGCCTGAGTTTCAGGTAGGTGTTTCTTCCTTAAGTCCTGCCTTTTACTGATTATTTCAACTCCTTTAATGTAATTTTTAAAAAGTCTTAAATAAGAATCAGTGGTGGGTGGCTCCATGGTAGAGCACTTGCCTGGCATGTGCAAGGACCTGGGTTTAAACCCCAGCACCACATACACAACTAAATGTCAGAGCAACAAAGGCCTGATAAAAAACTAAATAAAGTTGATTCTTTCTTTCTCTCTCTCTCAATAAAATAATACAAATCAGTGGACTAATGCAGTAATTGAGTTCTATGGCAAAAATCTACAACAGTGAATGAAACCTTTTAAATTAGGATGTTACTATCTTTAAACTACAGTGAGTTTTTGAGTAACTGGTAATATTTTTGCTTGACATTTCCATTTCATATTCTGAACCATGACTTAAAAATGATTTCCTATATTATGTTTGAGAGTGGAACAGGATTACATTTAAAAACCAAGCAAAAAGGCTAACCTGAGCTTGCAGCCTGACTTTAATAGTCTTATAAAACTGCTGCTTGTTTGCCAGCATCCTAATAATAATAAAATTCCAGGTTGCTTTATTATTAATTTGTGTCTGTGAAATTGGAATTAGGGTGATTTAAAAAAAATGAAAAGTGCAACATTCACTTTTTAAATGAATATCTGCAAATTAAGTAGTCTTCATGATAAATAGTAGTTTGGGTTGTAATCTGAAGTTAAAAATGACACTGGTACCTGGACTAAGTATCATTCTAATTACTTCTTATAATTAAGCAACTTGAGTTTTATCATAACTTTTTAACTTCTGAGAACAAATTTCTAGTTTACATAAGAGGAAGTTTAACATGAAATGTTAATCTTATTAAATATTAACTCATATTAGCCCAAAGAGTATTTTTTTTCAGGGATTTATGTTTTTTCAACCAGAAGCAACTGAAAATATTTTGATAGAAAAAAGAGAAATATATGAAAAGATAATGGAAAGAAATAGAAAATAAAATATTAACCAATTAGATCTTTTTTTAAAGAACTAAATCTTTTGCTTGTTTATTTTGGCAGTGCTGGGAACAGAACCCAGGGCCTCGCACGTGCTGGGCAATCACCCTATCGCTGAACTATATCCCCAGTGCAAAACTAACTCTTTAGTATAATTTTTTTTGTGCATAGAGGTTTTCAGATTCTGGAGAAGTGGCCTTAAATCTGAAGTAATAACAAAGATGATTCAAACATTTGAAAGATTCAGTTTCTTTTTAAAGTAAATGTATTTAATAATTGGTTAAGGTCAATGTTTTATATTTCTTTTTTAAAATTCACACATTGTCAAAAGAGACCTGTAAAATGGAAAGCTAATTATGACTCATTTAAGAATGATTTACAATAAATTTATTTGAAAAGTAAATCTTCCTTTCGAATATAATAATTATTGTTGGAATTTTTGTTGAAATTTACTAAAGTAGAAATTACAAGGTAACTTCATATTTCAGAATAATGGGTAAATCACTAGATCTTAGATAGCTCTAATTAGCTGAAGTAAAATATAATATATACTAGAAATATTAAAAAATAAATAAGATGACATAATTTATTGTTACCTGTTTATTTCAGAGCACATGTCCAAATTATTAAATAGAACTAGCACAGAATTTTTTCCCAAAACTTCCAGGGAGCCAACATCATCCAGATCTTTTCTTTCAAAATCAAATATTAAAATATATGTCCAATTCTTTTAATTGCCAGAGCCCTAATAGTAGCAACAACAGTTATAGCTCTGTGTATTGATCATTTATTTCCTGTGTGTCATGCTTTATTCTACACACTTTATCTCTGTTACTGCAAATAATCTCCCTAGTAGTCCTGTGATCTAGACACCATGATTGTTCCTATTTTACGGACATGAAAACTGGCCTTGCAAGACTTAAGAGGTCAGATATTAAGTAAATGGTGTGGCCTTGGGATTCAAACATATCTTTTCTGTATTCCTTTCTCTGTTTTTCATTACTTTGCTCTACTTCATAGACATTAAGCAGAATATTTGTGAAACTTTTAAAAAATTGTTTAGGAATCATTTGTATAGCATCTTGAATGTTTTAGCTATAGTACTTTTTTTCCCCTTAGGTTTCAGAACTGGTTCAAAGCCCTCCATCCCCAAGTTTGGGAAAAGACACAGATGATATAGGTAGTGATGTTTATAACCAAAGGAAGTAAGTAGTATATTTAAAATACTCTGTTAGATGTTTTAGAGGAATTATAAGTTTTCTCTGCAGATCATTCCAAAAAAACCACCTAGACTTTTTTAAATTATGGCACTGAAATTAGAGTACAGTTATAGGCTTTGTGGCACCTAACTCATAACAGGTATTCCATGATTAAATCTTTAAAAATGAAATTAATAAAAGAATATCTTCTGGGTTTTTTTTCCTATGCAAGTTCTAATGCATGTATGGAAGCATAATAGTAAGTCTGGGTGGTTTACTACTAACTTTATCACCTGGGACGAGTTCCTGGACCTTCCTGAACCTCAGTTTCTCCTTTCTGAAATGGGAAGGATTCTGTCCTCATTAGTGATCGTGAAGGTTAATTAAATTATAATTCCTTTTTATTTATTATGACACCTGATCTTTATGTGTCATAAAGCATATTGGAATTGTGGAGGATGAGAGTCGACTCACAAGTCAGTCATAGTTAAGGCATGAGTTGAGACAAGGGCTCATGTAGCTGTATCCTCTAAAGAGTAAAAGTCAAGAAATAAGGAAGACGTGGTGCTTTATTGGTTCTCAAGCGGGTTATGAATCTGAAAAAGTAGTAGAGAAAAGGACCTGGGATCCAGTGCAGAATCTCTAGTGTTGACTCTTGTGATTGTGGACAAGTCGCCTGGGCTCTCTGTGTGTGAACTGAGGACACACTTCATGGCTGTGTATGTTTCTTAAACATAGTTCCTCTTAAAGTTCTGCTTGCTCAGTTTTAAGTGCTTGTTGTCACTGTACCTCTTCTAGGGGACTTAAGGAAACTCCCACGGGAAGATACTATCCTTCCATACACACACACACACACACACACACACACACATATACAAACACACACAAATCTCTTCCATAATCAGGTAAAGCACTACCTGCACCAAAGTTTCCGTCTTAGAACTTTTCTCTTCCAACTCCAGCCTTTCCCACTGCTCTCTACCCTAGTTGGCAAAGGAGGTTAGAACTTGTTAGTTTTTATCTTGTGAAGGTTAAAGATCTTGTACTCCTGAGCAGGATAGTTGCAAAGGCCCCTTTCAGGGCTAATGTTTTGCAATGTCTAAAATCCAGCCTCGGCACCTGAAAAAAGAACAAAATCAAAAGGCTGAAGAATGGACTGAGTCAATTTGCAGACTGAAAAAAAAATAATCACAATGCAGAGAAATAAGAGGAGCTTTGATAGCAATACATATTACTATTAAATATCTATACTAAATACATAAAAATGAGTTCAAATGTCAAAGCAAAAATGTTAAAACACAATTATATTTTCATGAGAACAAACTAAAAATGTAAAAGATCAATTTTTGTAATGGAAAAATGACTTTTAAATTGTAAAAACATTGAAAGCTTTAGGGTTTTTCATCTGAATTCCTCTTTAAATGCTCATTGGAGCAGAGCAGTTAGTTATACTCGAGGAAGGCAAAGCCTTACGCACATGGGAAAGTGAGTTAGAGGACAGGTTGATGTAAAACAGCATTCCGAAACACCACCAGAGGCAACCAAACCCACACATTTTGAAAAAGATTTTATTTTAAAAATAGAATATTCTAAAGTAGTCTGAAAGTAGGAAGCCATTGTCTCTTTTTTTTGTCTGAAAATGGAAATCAGCAACTACACAGATTGAAAGTCAACTGAAATTTAAGCATTGAAGAAAAAAAATACCAGTTTGTCATCAAAAATAGCACCTGTGGCATTGTAGAAAATGGCACTAGTTTATGCATAATCATGTATGAAGTAAGCAGCAGAAATGAGCAAATATCGCTTATCAGTTCCCAGGGCCTCTCCATCTAGGCAGCAGTTTGAATTAGGTTGCTGTGGAATGAACAGTCTTAGCACACACTCTCTCCCTCTCCCACCCCAACCTTACAGATACCAAGCAGGAGCCAAGGACTGTGCATAGCCTTCAAAGTCAGTATGTGTTTGAGTCCCAGTTTAGAACTTAATTTCTGGGAATATCATTTGGGCAAGACTAAAAGCTCCCTGCTTCACCTTCCCCATTTAAAAAAAAAATTTAACTTAGGAGTTGAGTTATTGTACAGTCATAAATGCATATAAAGTAGCAATATGATATGCATTTGTTCCTAAGCCAGAATCACCCCCATATCACCCACACCCTGATTTGTTTATTCTTCTATATTTTGCCCTTACAAGTGATATATATGCTTAAATTGTGAATTTTCCTGAATTAAATGATTGCATAAGTATTATTTGGATTCTCAGGAGGTAAAGAGTATGCTGCATTGTTGATTGTCTCCCTAGATTCCACCCTATTCTCCCTTCCTCCCCTCTCCCTCTGTCTTCTGCTCCCCCCGCCACCATTTATCTATGGTTCCCCTAGATTATGTGTTGCTAAATCTAATACATGAGTTTGACAACCTTTCACCCAAGCCTGGCCCATTTGCTAAATGGGGTTATGTTAAGCTCTAGTAGTCCCTCCCAGGGATGTTGTGAGGATCAAATGAACTCATACATATAAACATATTTTGTTTAAGTATACCTGGATACTTTCACTGCAACAGAGAGATTTTTTTGGGATTATTTCCAATGAGAAGAAGAAATAAATAAATAAAAAATAATGAATCAATTTTTTTTTGTTCTTTTCACTTATTGAAGTTCTTGAGCCTTTAAGATATCATCTAAATTCAGGACTTCCTAACCTGGAGTCCATGAGGGGACCTGTGGATGGAATTCAGGGGATTGTGGCTCGGATACAAAATTTAAAAATTGCATTTATTTTCACTAACCTGTAAGTGAAAGTTAGCATTTCCTTCTATTATGAAGGAGGCAACAAATTGCAATAGCACTTAACAGGATCTGTGACTTTTTCCTTAGTAGAAATGAGATCCTTTTATATTACATTACATGTGCTGATAGTTAGAAACTGTTTGTTTAATGCAGCCTTGACATTATGGTAATTATTGTGCCTGCTAGATAGATCTTGTTATTTAATATGTTAATAAGGCATCACACATGTTACTGTATCAAAATTTATATTTTATGATTTAAACATTTCAGTGTCATTGGTTTCCTCTGTGATCTGCATATGCAGATCATTTATCATATGCATTTCATCTAAGAAGGGGTCCACAGATGCAGAAATAGGTTTGTTTGTTTTTTAAACTTCTTTTTAAAAATTTTTTAAAGAGAGAAATACAGTGTGTGTGTGAGAGAGAGAGAGAGAGACAGAGAGAATCAATTTTTATTTAGTTTTTCACATGGCTTTCGTTGCTCTGACAATTAGTTGTGTATGTGGGTGCTGGGGTTTGAACCTGTGTACTTGCACATGCTGAGCAAGTGCCATAACCGCTGAGCTGCTGCTCCAGGCCCTGTTTTTTAAACTTCTTATACTGATAGGAGAACAGTGGGGTTCACCAGATAAGAGCATTAAAGGATAACCTATTTGCATACTGGTTACTTTTCTGAGTAAAATATTCCAGTTATGCAAATAAAAATAGCCGAATATTGTAACATAATGAAACAGTGCTCTGGACAAAGAAGGAATATTGTTTTCACTATGAAGCTCAAAAGAATACAATCTCTGTCATGCATGGAGGATTGAGACCAAACCGTACCAAGATATTCAGAGAGGTGACAATCATAATGAATGACAAACGGTACACACACCTTTCACATTCGGCACCTTTCTGATACTTGTAGATGATGTCTGAATGGTATCATTGGAGTGTTCATCTAGAAACCCAAATGAAAAAAATAGATTTTTACATTTCATTTTTAAATTTTGTGTTTTTGCTATTACACATTTGATGTTTAAAAATGGCAATAAGTGAGTTTACTCTGCTCTCATAGACCTTTGTTGGAACCTTTGTCAAAGCTCTCAGTGCATGCTTAATAAATGCATTTTTCTCCCTGAGTAAGTCTTAGATCCTTGAAGTCTCTATCCTATCTTGCCATATTCTCTGCTAACTTTATTTAGCACCTAAGAAGAAATAATGGAGTAAATTATCCTGGTGCACATTGAAAGTAGTTGGGACTTTTTATTGCATTCATAGTCTGTTCTGCGAGCACTGCTTTCTGCTTAAAATATTAGACTACATTTGCAAAAAACAACTAAGCCAACATTTATTTTCTACATCAGGTTCACCTAGATTTCCCGAGTTGGATATTTGAGCTTCCTCAATAACAGGAACTTGAGAGTTGCGCTTGTCCTGGGAATTGTTACCATTCTTCAGTTTGCTTGATTGTGATGTCCTTATCATCTGATAATGCATCTCTTTAAGGTTTGCTGGTGATATCTGACAACTAGGAGCATCAAAGACTTTCCAACCTGGAAGGGCCCTGATTCTCTTTTGGATTGGTGATTAGTGAGGCCAAGGAACGTGAAGGGACTCATGCAGGCTTCTGGATGGGTGGGTGCTAGACTTGAGCTCGTTCCATTTTGTACATTTGCAATTCATGCCTTTTGACCTCATCCGCCTTTCTTTAAAGTATGTTCTATCCTTCAAGATTCTGCATAGGATTCTTTGGTAAGTTGTGAAAATTCTGCATGCCATATAATTTACCAATTAAAGATTCTGAGAATTTCTGTAACAAAGAAACTTATTCAATTTCAACACACTGTTTTCAGTTTATTTAACCACAGAATCCTTTTCCCTTCTAGAACCACCTAGTAAAGGATCATACTTTGGGAAATAAAGCTGTGCACAGTGCTGAGCTTTGATGATGATGATGATACAATAGCTGACATTTACAATGTCATAAACACCATTCAAAATCACACACACATATATATATATATATATATATATATATATATATATATATGACTCATTTAATCTTCACAACAGTCCATTGAAGCTGGAACTATTGTCACATCCATTTTACAGATGAGGAGACTGAGGGCCAGAAAGGCAGCTAGAATATAGTAGTTTGTTGCTGAAGTAATAGTGCTATACCATAAACCAGGCCTTCTGAATGTCAGCACTATTGACATCTTGGCCTCATAATGTGTTGTAATGGGAAGCTTTCCTGTGCATTCTAGGATCCTTGCTCTTTACCCATTTGTGTCACCAAAAACATCTACAGATATTGCCAAATGTCCCTGAAATTGCTCCTGGTTGAGAACTAATGTTGTAAACTTGTAAAGAAATACACTTCCCTGTAGAGCCTTCTTAGTAACTTTTACAGTGACTCATGCTCAGGATCCAGCAAATTACACATTGCAGGTTCTGTGACTACGTCAAGCAGTGTACGCTTATGTGGGGGTGGACGGGAGTTAAACTTGACCCATACTACTCTCTTCCACACCAGTACATTACACTGCTTCTGGTGAGAGCCAAAAGGCCACAGTTGTTGATTCTGCCTTCAACTTCTTTTAACTGCTGTAAGCACACACCCCCAATTCATGTACTGTTTCCATTTTATACTTCCCCTTGGACTTGACCCATATAAACACACACACACACACACACACACACACACACACACACACACAGAGTCTTATTTTTTCTCTACGTAATAGAGGACTTAACACACCTGAATTACTCCACAGTAAGAACTTAAGTCTGAGCCAAGATTAACAGCCTCCAAGAAAAACATACCCAGCAATGAATAACTCAAAAAGATTTGGCAAAGAAAAAGTAAAATTATATGATGAAGTATATTACTAAGTACTGGGTTTTATTTTTCCAGTGTGATAACCTATTAAATTCACATACCTCAAATGGGTTTGAGGCTTTAGGTCATTGTTTCTTTGTAATTTAATATGCCATTTTCAGGAGGTGCTCAGGTATTAAAAAAGAACAATGGAAACAGTGAGGTTTAAATCCTGTCCCTGCCCAACATTTACTATGTAACCGCATGTCTTTTTTCCAAGAGTTTGTTTCCCCACCAGTAAAATGAGATGATACAAAATTGATCATGTATTTGAAGAGTTCAAATGAGACAATGTATGCACCAATATTCAGTCGAAGTACTGGTATACAATTTTACCTCCTTCCTTCTAGGACCAGGGCTTTCAACTTCATAATCTTTTTTTTTTTTTTACATTTATTTAAGCACAAACCAATTGTCTTCGAAGGGAACAGAGATACTATCAAGTAACCTAGTGCAGGTTTACTCATTACAAGGTGGGGTTTGGAGCACAGGAAGGGCACGTGTAGTACTCAGAACCGTTGAGCTTTGAAAGCTTTATATTTAAAGATAGAAGTTAGTAGAGGGAGGGAGAGCGAGGAGCCACACAGGGCCTGTGGAACCAAAGCTCTTTCTTTGTTTTTCTTAGTGGCCATTTATGATTCAGCTTTCAATGGATATTTGAATGCCTACTGTGTGCTGTAATAGTATGTAAATTCTGGAGATACAAAAAAGCAAAATAACAAAAATTTTCTACTATTCCCTTGCCCCATTAAAAGTCAGTGACCTGTCATGCCGTTGTCCCAACTCCAGTTGATATTTCCTCTCTGGAAGTCTGGATTAAAATGGGTTCTGAAGCTTTGATGAACTTGGAAAGAATAGTGAGATCCATTAATCATATCTACTATGGGCAAGAGAGAAATAAAGGCAGAGATAGCACCGGTTTGATAGTCCTCAGGAACAATACCTTTCAAAATGTGGGTCTGACCCTTTTAGTGTATCATGAAATCAATTTATTGAGTCACCATCAGTGTCATTTAAGAAATAGAAGAGAAGGAAATATAAAATCTTCAAAGTATATTGTACATGGTGATTAGTATTGTTGTTTCATGCAATGAGTTCCATAAAAATTTTGAGACTAGTGGCTACATAAACTCATACTCTTCTCTATCTACATTCACAATGTTTGTATTTATGAAATTGTGTGACATATTTGACAGTCTGGACCCTATTAATAAAAACATAGCGCAATACATTAATACATTTGTTCCAGTAGCCATTCTTTAAGACACAATATGCTTATTCTCTGAGTCTAATTTCATTAGTCTTCATAGTTTGAGTATGATGGTTAGTAATTATATTTATGGTAAATTCTGGTGGGAAGCCATATAGCCATGTATTTAGAAACACTGGCACTAGAGTGAGGCTTTCCACTGCAAGGCCAAATTGTCATATCACATATCAAGGACTTGTAGAAACAGCATCAGCGTTAAATGTAGCAAGTAAAGATGCTGCTATGCCTCCTGTGTTAGGAGTATGTTCATGGTGAAGGATTAGGAACTACAAACACCATTTTACCACTTGACCTTGTTGTTTTTGGTTCCATTTTATTTCAGAAGGATAGAGAGAGAAATGAAATCCCAGGATAAGAGGAGTGTCTATGTGAAAGTATTTGGAAACCACAAGGAAAGAAGTCTGAGAACAAGAGAATAATAAACAAGATCATAAGGAAAATTTACACTTTGCTTCTGGTCCAAGAGTCATACATCAATGCTTTATGATTAAGCAAAACCTTTTGTCATGCAACAGGCTTGAGTGACTGTCCCAGGATGAAAACTGGACAGTGCAAACATACTTCCAAGACATGGTCAATTGAAAGCACATTGAGTTTGGGTCAGGAAAGAACTGGGTTTAAATCTGCTTTTGCCATTTCCTAGCTCTTTGGTCTTCTGCCTATCATGTCATCTCTTGGAAACCTAATCTTCCCATATGTGAAGTGGATATATATAATCATAGTTCACAGAGTGATTATCAAGACTGACAGAAAGTGCGTATGCAAAATCCCTAGCACGTAAGTGATAAGAAGGTTAGTTCTCCCTAACACCTCACACTATTGGAAAAGCACAGATTTGCAGTGCATATTTTTAAAATTTTTTATTTAGCTTTTTATGTGATTTTTGTTGCTCCAACACTTAGTTGTGTACATGGTGCTGTGGTTTGAACCCAGGTTCTCACGCATGCCAGGCAAGTGCCATATCCACTCAGCCACCATTCTAGACCCCTGCAGTGTATTTTTAAAGCATAAAAAATTTCTATGGGAGCACATATGCAAACATGGGCAAGATCGAAGTTGGAAAACATAATGCAAAACTTTCCAAAAGGGCCTTCAGTTGAAAAATAAAGTAGTCTGTCATGTCTTGGTGCAGGGAACAAGTGATAATGAACTCACCAAGGCTATCTCTTCCACATTGCTGCCCATTGCATTTCCTACCATGGTCCAGATGAGCAGTTGTGCATCCTGTACATTTAATGTAGACTCAGTATTTATTGTACATTAAAATGTCTCATAGAAAATTGACTTTTACTTTTCTGAATTGGTTAAATGAGACCATTAGACTATCTTGGCTAAAGGTTCCATCCAAACTTTCACATCCTAAGTTTCTGTGATTCTCCCTTCAATTGAATTGTGATCCACAGTACGGCCCTACTATGCTTTTCTTCCACTTTATTGGAAGACTTTCCAGCTTCTAGTTAGCTGGGGTGATAACTACAGCTACAATTAGAACATTAGCAAAAATAGCAGTTCTCTCCCTAGCTCATCAGTCCCTACCTCCTAAAATCAGTGGCTGTAGGAAGAAAGCCCTTATCTGTTTCCTCAAGAAGTGCTGAAAGCAGGTCTTCCTTTTCAAGAAATAATCTGGAAGTACTAAGTGACAAGCCAAACTTACATGTGAAAACAAAATGATGTTATGTTTATCCAAACAGGTACCTGTTATGACATGCACTTTATAAAAACTCCAAGAACAGTGCACTTCAGTGAATGGGCACTTTAAAAAGGCATTCATTCATTTGGCTTGCTGGGAAAAACCAAACCAGAGTTGACATTGACATTGTTTGCTCAAGTAAAATACACCAACCCACAGGGCTTAATTGCCCTCTCTCTGTGAGTGGCTTTGGTGTGTATTTTCTGTTCTTCTTTTCAGTGGATTGACACTGATGTGTCCAATAACTCATAGCTTTGCTGGAATTTTCATATAAAAAATTTCTAGAGGAGTATTGACTTTATGGGAAGGGTTTGAAATTGCTACCCTGAATGCTAGCAAACACTTTATCATCACAGTTAAAATTCTAGGAGCTACGCTGGATGAATGGATTCAAAGACTGTGCTATGCATACATACAACGGAGTTCTATTCTGCTATTAAAATGATATCATGTCATTTGCAGCTAAATGGAGAAAATCATGCTGAGTGAAATATCCCAAAAACAGAGACCTAAGAGCTGAATGCTTTCTCTGATATGTGGAAGCTAGAGTAAAACCTACGAAAGGATGACAGATAGCTAAGTTTAATTAATAAACCCACCAAAGTTGAAATTAAGTTGGGGAAAATATAACTATGCAGGTTTGGGGAGAAGGGAAGGAGGCAGGTACAGGAGAGAGGAAAAACGAGGGTTATAAATAGAGTTGGGGACATTCAATTCCCATGAGAAGACAACTATACACAGGTAGGCAGAGAAACTAAGAAATTTCAAAAATTAATATACATGTATATGCTCATTTCTATCTATAGCATGGGATATTACAGAGGAGACATGGGATTGGGGAATGTATAAGGAGGTGAGATCCTGGACTAGGATCAGCTTTAATTTTCTTTTTCAATATCCATGTATGCATGAATATGTAACAATGATTCCCTCTAGTATGAGACTATGTCAAACAAATAAAAAAAATTCTAGGCGCTACTCATTGAGGGGGAAGACAAATGTTATTCCAACAACACAGAAAGCTATTTTGTTATTTTTTTTCTGGACTTTGGAATATTTTTTTCAATTTCAAATTCAGATTTGCAGAATTTTAAATTATTTAAATTTAGGAATTAGTTTAATTTTACCTTATAAGATTAACTGATTCAGTAGCTTGATCTTTAAAACACATGTGATTTTTTTTTTATAATTTCCTGGCAAAATACTGCAATTTTGAGTCCTTTAAGAATAAATGCTTTTTAAAATTTTATTCCCCTAGCAAGTTCCATTCAGCTTTTGTGCTGTTAATAATATTTTTTCTCAGATTGTTTGTTATTAGCAATGTGAATTTATTCAAACTTTGAACACGTGTTCACTTGTTTATAATTTTAGGAAATCCCTGTAAGATAAAAAGAAAGGCTAAATAAATACTACTTTACAAAAATAAAAATTACATTTAAAATAAATCCTCCTAAGAATTAAAAAATGTTTTATCTTAAAGCTATTGGCCATCCTCTAAAACTTTTTTTAAAATATTTTTGTCACTCACCATCAAAGTAAGAGGAAAACTTAAACAATTGAGTTTCTATTCTTGCCAGTGGGCATTTTATGCTAATCAAGTTATTAAATTGGAAGACTGTCAAGGGTTTGGTGAGCTGAACGTCATATTCTCCAACAGCCACGCATCTTTTTTTTTTTTAAGAGAGAGAGAGGGAGAGAGAGAGAGAGAATTAATTTTATTTATTTAGTTTTTCATGTGGCTTTTATTGTTCAGACACTTTATTGTGTACGTGGTGCTGGGGTTCGAATTCCCGTCCTTATGCACGCCAGGCAAGCGCCGCAACCGCTGAGCTACTGCGCCAGCCCCAGCCACGCATCTTAAGTGCTTTTCTTGGGGCAGATGTTTTCTGATATGCTCAGTCTCAATAATGCTGCTCACTTCTGTAAGTGTCCTGATCCCCACATACAAACACCAAACACTGTGTACTCTCTTCATGTAAAAAAAAAAAAAAAAAGGGAGAGAGAAAGTATAAGGGCTCTTTAGTCTGACTGCTCCTATTCTTAGACTTAGTTGCCACTACTGGATCCATTAGGAATCTGTGTTTTGCAAGATTGCCATTTTAAAGTCTTATAAATTGTTTAAATGAACTATATAATTGGTCATATCTCCAGGAATCACGGTTCTTGATTTGACACAGTAAATGGACTGATTTCCAGTGCTTGGTTGTTTTGGGGTGCACAGAGTGTGGTCTGAAAGTACAGGGAGTCTTTAGGGACATCTTATCTGGTTTTGTAGTTACGGAAATCTTGGTCACAATCACAGGGCCTTAAGATTCAGGGCTGAGACTTCAAACGATATGTGTTCAGTTTCTATCTCACTACTTTGTTTGCAAAGCTTCCTTCATGCTCAGAACAGTGCTTTATATGTGCTTAGGACCTGGAAGTTGTGGAGAGCAAAATGAAGTATGAAAAGTGCATTTTTGTTTGTTTATTTGTTAGCTTGACTTTGCATTTACTTGAAAATGCAGACTGAATTCTTACATCAGCGTGGCCTCCTGGCATTGGGGGATAGTGAAGCATGGATTAAAAAACAAAATTAAAGGGCTGGAGGTGTAGCTCAGTGGTAGAGTAGTTGCATGGCTTACCCAAGCCCATGGGTTCTATCCCCAGCACCAGAAAAAAAAATTCCTTAAAACAAAGCCAAAGATCACAAAAAAATTATAGAATGGTGGCTCCCTGTGGTTTTATTTTTTATTTTTAAAAATAATTATTACTCTTGCCACATTTTATCTTCAAAGTGCTTGATGGAAATTAACTTTTTAAAACTTTAAAGGAACCAAGTCAGGTTACTTTTTCATAGTGAATATTCCATTGAAGTCAGGCAGTATAAAATTGAGCTCTAATTGGGCCATAATAGAATTATTAAAAGAGTCTTAATGGTGTACCTGGACTTCAAAGAACAGAGATCTAAGTGGAGTAATGTAGAATGCATCTAAAAATGTAATTTGGTTGATGCTGGTGAAAAGCTGAATTGATTGTCTTTGCCTAATAAATTCATGGCTGAATAAAATCCCTTAGTGGTGAGTGAAATGGACTGGGTTTAATTTGATTTCTTCTTTTTTCACCAGGCTTTTGAGTGATGTTTGTCTTGACATTTCCATTACACATTTAAACAGATGTGAATGTTTAGTAGACTTGGGCTCAATACTTTTTCCATAATTAACTGGAGAAGTAGCAAAAAGTAATAATAACAAGCCCAGAATTAACCCATCCAAATAAAAAATAAGGGGACTGAAATGGTTAGCCTTGAAAAACATTTTAAAACAAAAGTATAAGTACTTAAAAGTTTATAATAGCCTATAATTTTAAAATAATTTCCATGTTGAATTTCTGAAAGATTTGCTTTCATGGAAGGTTTCTCTTTTAAGGTGGTTATTCTTATATGGTACATGTTATTTCCTGATCAATTGTTCCCCAATCTGCTCACATTTATGCCATATCTCATAAACCCTCCCCCTGCCCCACACCACAGACAGTTATCAGTGGTGAGTTAATTTTTAACCCTTGTGGCAATGAGGAAGTGCTCTAGTGGGTAAATTCAAAACCCAGGACATCAGTGATTCAAATTAATCTGTTCTGCGTAATGAGAGCAACTAATTGAATAGAGTGAAAAGAAAAATATTGCACGTGTACATAATATGTAGACATAATATGTACCCCCTGAGGATGTAATTCCAGGAATGTCAAAAGTAACCTTTACTTATCCAAGCCTCAGTTTTCTCATTTGTAATATGGCCTCAGTTAAAAAGAAAACAAAAAACATTAGCTCGATTCTTGTCACATAGCATGTTTTTCATAAATGTTTGTTCTTTTCAAAATCAAAATCCCTGCAAGTTCCTGTTACAGAAAAGGACAGCAGAACTAATTCTGTTCAGTTCCTGACTGTTTTATGCCTGAGCACACTGGCATGTGGTGATCTCTCCTAGACAATCTCTGTCCTATCTTGTCCGTTTTTTAAAAATATATATTTAAAAATTTTCAGTTTAACTTTAATTATACATTTTAATGGGATTCAGTGTGATTTTTAAACTTTTTTTTATTTTTTGAACAACCATACAAGTTTTTAACAAAATAATATAAATGTGTATAGATTCTGGATATTACAATTACCCCCAGGAGTGCCCCCCCAATTATCCACCCTTATCCCTCCCTTCCCCTTCCCACAATATCTCTAAAAAAGATTATGTTGTATAGCGTTACATCTGTGTGATTTTTTAATACATGTGTAGTATGTGCTGATTAACTCTTCTCCCTTTATTCTACATTTGTTAGTCTTCAGACTCCTGTGTGGTCATCAGTTCCTCTGAAGCTCTCTCTGACCTCCTTATGGAAAAAATTCATGAATGCTTTCCCTGACTTTTCTCATCTTTACATATTTCTATTATGCCTAGCATGGTAGGGATGCATTTTTTTTTGTCTGTCCGCCATTCACTTGGTGGTAGCTCATAGGTGCTGAACAACATAGAGTTCATCTCTGTTCTCTATTCCCTGGTAGGTAAAGGTTACACAGTGAATTTTTGTTGAGATGAAATGAAATGAAAATGCTTACCACAATTACTCAAAGGTCTTTAAGAGTCAGTTAAATGTGATGTAGTAGCTTTTTTATAAACTGTTCTTCATCATTAAAGAATAATGTTATCTTATTTTTCCTATAAAAAGTAAATCAGTTTAATTGTAGAAATTTTGGAAAACATAGCAGTTCTCCCTTTATCCATTGTTTCCCTTATTGTATATTTAATGGAAGATTCCCAGAACAATTAATGAGTTTTCAATAATTTTTTATCATAGTATATGATTAGAATCATTCTTGCTTTTTGTCAAGTGGCTTATATCATCGTGTATCAGTAAATATTTAAGATATATTTTTAATGCCTCATTTAATTTTATGATATGAACCTACTGTAATTTGTTGTTGATGATACAAATTTTCCAGTTTTGTTTGTTGTTATAAATCATTCTGGATTTAACATTCAACTGGATTAGCTGCACTGCTTTAAAATATTAGAATATTTTCAAACTCATTGGAAAATTGTCACCACCCCAGTCTTCCTGAATTCCCCATTCCACCTCTCCTTCTCACAGATGAATCAGTAGCCAAGGGTTAGTTCCAGGCATAGGGGTGAGTGGCACAAATGGCAATATTTGGATTAGTTCTTTTGGTGATATATCTGTTTAAAATACTCAACAACACCCCTGATACTCTACATATATTTCTCATTATTTCTCTGATGCCCTAGTGGTGAAAATCTCTAACCAACCAACATGTGTCAGGATCCTATCAGGAAGAGCTCACTTGAATTAAGATAATTCATGGGAGACTTGCTAAAGGAACTATTTTAAAAGGAAAGGGGAACCCATAGGGTGGGAGAGAACAGAGACCGTTTTAACCTCTAGGCATAAATTTGAGCGGTTCCAGGAACACAAGGAGAGAGCCACTTTAAGAAGAGCCCTGACTTGTGTTTGAGAGTCACAGTGGCAGCCCCTGGGGGGCGGGGAGCCTAGGGGATGGATCTCCCAGCTTCTCTTCCCTCCAGTCCCTCTGACCTCCTGAGAGGGCTCTTCCTTGCTGGCCACCACAAGAAAAGCACTGGGAAACCTGTTTCTATTGCTCCTTTCAGCTCAGCCTCCCAGGGTGGAGATTGAATTCGGAGGGGTAGACCCAAAAATGAGTTGGCACACATTTAGCCTCTATTCCATAATGAAAATTTGTCTCCAGAAAATTGTTTTAGATCCTCAAATGTAGGCTATAATCAGGATATGAGTTGATCATATTTACTTTACAATGATCTGAATTGACTCATGAGGCTGTGCAGGCTGGAGCATGGTGGGAGAAAAGGATCACAGGGGCAGGGACTAGCTGAGAGGGGCAGGTGGAGAACTATAGGAGCACCTTGGATAAAGCCTTCCTGCCCACAGAGTTCAGCAGGGGGGGAGAGGGGAGAGCAGAGCGTGCATACAACTGCAGAGAACAGGCAGATCTTAGTTCTTTCCACACAGGACTAGTGGGCCAACTCCTAGATTCATGGATTTATAAAATCACCTCAAAAGAGACTTTAAAGAACGTTTCCTTCAGCAATATTTCGACTGTTTTTAGTCACAAAATCCTTTCATGAAATGAAATTTTATGCAGAAGCCCAACATATAAAACACACAAGTACAGCTGCTGTGGTGGGGAGTGGTGAGCCTTCCACTCTCCCTTCTCCTCTAATTCTGTACCCTGGGACATCACACAGGCTCCTGGGGACAGTCTCTGCCTGTGCACTGTACTCTGTGTCCATGAGCAGAGCCTTCTCCAGTAGTCTTCAGTTTATCATGGAGGCTTCTCATGGGGTCTCCACCCCAGACTGTGAACTCACCCGCTTGATACCAACCATGTGCTCTGGTATGACCCTCCGTCCATCTCAGAGCCTCACATCTGTGGTCTCTATCCTGGCTGCACGTTATAATCAAGTGAGGAACTTTTATAAATAAACCAGTGCTCTGGCCCCATCTCTGGAGAGCCTTCATTGTTCACAGTGCACTGGATGGGTAGGCTTCGGTAGTTTTTGGAAGCTCAGAGGATTCCAGTGAACAACAAGGGCTAAAAACTTGTGTTCTGGTAGCAGTGAGCAGTAGAGTTCCCAGAAAGGAGGGTTGCTTAGGTCGCACCCAGGCAGCAGCTGACACTCCTAGCAGTTCCCACACAGATTGTGAAATCTGGGGGAAATGAAATGTAAGCTGCTCATCTGGGAGAAGATTGGAGCCTGATTTTGTGACATGGAAATTGGGACTAAATTGCTCATAATTATGTTGTTTTTAAGATACTTCCCAAATCAGAAATAAACTGAGTAATAGAACTCTGATGAGAAGCAAATATCTGTGCATGTAATAAGTGACTGGAGGTAGAGCTGTTTTCCCAAGATTCATCCATTGATATCCCGTCATATAAGTTAAGTAGTTACAATTTTTTTTCATGTACAAAAAATAAGTGCTCTTAACTTTTAATTGGTATAAACACACATTTTAATTAGAGATAGTTATATTTTTAGTGTTTCTGAAATGGTTCAGTAGAATGATCTGAAGTTATAGAGTAAATTTTTAGTGGGATTTCTGGGCCTAATTTAAAGAGAATAGATAGCATTTCTTTCTTTCTCTTTCTTTTTTAAAGAGAGAGGGACAGTGAGAGAGACACAGAAAGAGAGAAACAACTTTATTTAGTTTTTTCACATGGCCTTCGTTGCTCCAACACTTAGTTGTGTACATGGTGCTGGGGTTTGAGCCCGGGTCCTTGTGCTTGCCAGGCAAGCACCGAAATCACTGAGCCACCATTCCAGCCCCAATAGATAGCATTTCTAAGAATATATATTTCTCAGGGCTAGAGTGGTGGCTCAGCGGTTACGGTGCTTGCCCGGCATGCACAAGTACATGGGTTCAAACCCCAGCACCCATGTACACAACTAAGTGTCAGAGCAATGAAAGCCATGTTAAAAACTCAATAAAAATTGATTTTCTCTGTCTCTGTCTCTCTCTGTCTCACTGTCCTTCTCTCTTTAGGAAAAAAAAAAAGGAATATATATTTCTCCCACGTAATTAATGTTGTTAAAGTGTAGATGTGAAACTGTAATTTATGTGAAGACATTTCAGTAATTTCTATAATTTGTTATCTAGTGGTTTAAATGAATGAAGAATAAGTTGTACTTTTTTACAATTTCTTTCAACAAACATTATTATAAAACCTATGGTTTTGTTTTTTTTTTTGCAGGGCTAAGGATTGAACCCAGGGCTTCATGCATGCTAGAAAAGTGCTCTACCACTGAACAATACCCCTAGTGAAACCTGTGCATTTATTGGTTGTAGGCTTACCATCTCCATTGTATATAAAAGTGCCTTTATCCACTATTTCCTTCTAGTAGAGTCCACCCTGATTCTTTATGTCAGGTCTTTTAATAGTCATTGTCCTTGTCCCTGCAATAAACACTTTGCAGTGTAGAAAAATGGTATTTTGCACTTTCTTATGGATATCAAACAAGAAATCCAACATTGAAATTACCTCACTAAAATATTCTCCATCCTTTTGAAGTATTTTTTTCTCATGCAAAGTCCATAGCTGAAGAAGATAAAACTAATGTAAATGAATCAGGAAAAGTTCTTCCTATATTTCTGTCTTAAAACTGTAACATGTAAGTCTTAGAATGCCATGTGTTAATTAATTAAATTCATTAGTGGCTGTTGTCAGGAAATGAAATTGTTGTGATTTTGTGCTTCTTGCATTTCAGAGAGAACAACTTAAAACCACATCAAAACTAAGACATAAGGCTTTTAAAGAAAGATAATCCTCCTCAATACCAGCAGAAAAATAAACTTAGGAACGTGTGAATGGCTTTTCACTCTAAGAAATAATAAACAGATTTGTAGTAATAAACCCAGTTCTATGAAAACCCAAAATCCCAAAGGCAGAGGCTTCCCTGCCAACTGTGGGAAGAATTGTTTTTTTTTCTTTATGGTTATATCAGATTACCAGATGCTGCAGACTTGTACAAAGGGACAGTGAAGACCATGCCATGGGCTCATTCTGTGGCCCAGAGGGCAGCCCCTTTAGCTCCCTGCCAAGTCACATTACCTTTACTGTTCCAACTGCCTTCTCTGCACTGCATGGGACTTATGACTCTGGTTCTCCGGGATTTTTTTCAGTGTCCTCTTTTCCTCTTTTGTTCTTGAATTTGAGATGCTTATGGGTATTTACCCAGAAATAATTTATTCATTTGAAGAATATTTTCAGGACATCTTGGGTTGTTCAGAGGAAATAGTTTAAAATGCACACATTTATTCTCATTTGTGTTTAATGTGCATTAATATTTATCTTTTCTTGGTGAGAATTAAAAGTAAAGAATTTCAGCCCCTGGAGACCCATCAAGTGAAAGTGAAGCATAGCCAGGGAAGGTGCAAAGGAAGAATATGGTATGATTTTATTTTTAAACAAAGCAGAATTCCTTTTCATGAATCAGATTTGGGTTATGAAGCGTCAATTCTGCACATTATTTATAAAGAATAAAACGGGAATAGTGATGCTTGCCCTGCCCAGCTTTGAGAGGCTTGGGAACAATCCAATAATAACATATAAAATCCTAGTGTGAAGCCTGCAGAGCGTAGAAACAAAGGGTGGCTCTTGTTAGCACCTCTGTGCTCTTGTGCAGACTGCACCCCTCCACGCCCAACTTGGTGTTTGCAGCCTATTCGCTCTGACCTTTCCTAGTCCCTTTACCCTGGTCAGGCCATATTCCTCGATGGAACCACCACTGTAATCCCACGCTTCTTGGAGGCTTGATAGTCTCTGGATCCAAAAGCTACAGTGTCTGCATTAGTGGCTCAGGGCATTAGATTTTAATGGAATAAAAGCCTCCATAAAAGCAAATAGCGATTGGGTTCAGTTTGCCAAAATGCCTTCATCAGCAACACCAACGTGACCTGCAAGGGGAAGTTTGAAAAACAAAACCAAAAAAGCTCCAGTAAATAAATGCAACATAACACTTGTTGGTCTGTGTCTTTGTTGGAAGAAGGCATTCTCTCTCCTCATCATCATTATCACTGTATTAGTTTGTTTAAACTGCCATAAAAAATGGCCTAGATAAGTGGCTTAGACAACATTAATTTCTTTGGTCACAGTTCTGAAGCCTGCAGGTCCCAAATCAAGGTTCCAGCTGGTTTGGTTTCTGGTGAGGACTATTTTCCTGGCTTGCAGATGGCCACCTTCCTGCTACTTCTTCATGTGGCTTTTCTGCAGTGCCTACCTGTGAAAAGAGGTGTCTTTTTGTATAAGGTCACAAATTCTGTTGGATCAGGTGGCTTCCCCTTATCACCTCATTTAACTTTAATTACTTCCGCAGAGGCTCTATCTCCAAATACAGCCACACTGCACAGCATATGCATGAACAGTCACAAACGTTCAGTCCACAATAATCATCATTATCATCATTTATTTGATAACATTTATTCACCATTCAAAAGGTTAGAAGATGGTAGAAGAGGCTGCATGTTATGTTTCATTGAAAATCTGTTCTGTGCCAGCTGTTGTGGCTACTTTATGCATTCATCATTTTAAAAAATTTTAAATACATTATCTCATTTGATTATCACAGCAACTTTATATGAAAGGGGTGTTATATGTCTTCGTTAAGTAGGTAAAAAAATCAAGGCTTGAATACACTTAGTGATTTGCTGATTATACAAGCACACACGAGGACTGGAATGAGAGCAGTCTTCTGTTGTGCAGCTGCGCTCTAAACCACTGTGTCCCAGCCTTTTTATGATGATGTTTGCATCATAGCCCTCCAACAGCACAAGGCTGACGAAGCAAATGACACAGCTAACTCCAGAGACAGCATGTGCAGAGTTACTTGGCTAGGGTGCGAATACAGGGAAAATAGAAGCCAATGACGTAATCAATCACAGTGCTGTGTTTGCTCTTTGTGCAAAACTTGATCAGGATTTACCAAACTGAATGGAAACAGATGCTATGCCAAGGATTTACTCTTTTAATTCCCACTAGGGAGCTCACTGTGGGTAGTCTTAGCACAGTGCTTGGTATGTAATAGATGATCAGCAAGCATTAAATTAATGGAATTATTAGTATGTTGTTGACCTGAGGTAGATAACTAAGCCTTCTCAGCCTTAGTTTAATTGTTTGTTAGCAAGGGATAATAATATCTACCACTCATTTTTCTGAGGATTAAGTAGGGAGAAAATGTGCATACCATTTATTTTTTAAAGGTAGTTGTTTCTGCCCCACAATCTCCTTTTCACTCCTTTTGTATAAATTTGGGAAGATAGGAATAGTTTGATTTTGGACCTATATCAGGCAAGGACAAGAGAGATAGTTCTATTAAATATCTCTCACATTTTCTCTCTTTTTTAACTGGGGCATTAACCCAGAAGTGCTTTACCACTAAGCCATATCCCTAGCCCTTTCTATATTTTTTTTTTCTAAGATAGAAACAGGGTCTCACTAAGTTGCTTAGGGCCTTGCTAAGTTGCTGAGGCTGGTCTCAAACTTGCAATTCTCCTGCCTCAGCTTCCCAAGTTGCAGGGATTATAGGTATGTGCCACCTCACCTGGTCTCCCACATTTTCTACTAATTAAAATCAGCTGTGTAATATGCATCTAAAATTTTAGATCCCCTTGAAGGCATAAGGTTATTAACCATTAGCAGCTTGTCTTGAATTCTTTAGTGCAAGGATAGATTTCTTATTTCTCATTCCTATAGAGAAAAAGAGAAAAGAGAGTTTAGATTGGGTACAGGAGTGTAACTGAATAATGGGGCTTTCTGAGGAGGAACAAGCCTGATAGGTACTACAGTGTTGGGGACAGGGGAGTGACAATCACAGGAATTGGTCAGGCAGAGGGAAGAGTTTGAGGACTTTCAGCAGGCAAGACAGGGACCTGGTGGGGCTGGTAGGGTATAAAAACCTAACTCTTTGCCAGATGCTACGTATCTTGGTAGTTGTAGCCTGGGGATTGTTTCTGATGCCTAATGTAGATATTGAGTTGTACCGCATGCATATTCCTACATTAAAAACATAGTTATATTCTGTCTTTGATATTTTTCTTCCACAGAAAGAATTGTATCAATATTAAAATTTTACATGCCATATATACATACATGCACAGTTGTACACAGTATTGCATATACAGTCTTGCTACTAAAAAGACAATTTGAAAAGCCTCACTGATATTATTTCATTTTATTTTCTTAGTCCTTCCTAAATTGCCTTTTTTTATATCAAAAGTACCTGTGATTTTGCAGCATTTCTCCCCAGTAATCCTCTGCCGGAGTGTTTTAGCACAAATGAATTTAATATACTTTTACAGTAACTATTATTTTCCTCACTGGCACAGTTTTGTATATGAACAAAAAGTGAAGAAGTGTATATACAATGTATGATATGAATATAAGGGGTTCTACCTAGATCTTGAGCCCTCCATTGGTCATGTTATCATTGCCTGTTTGTGAGAAATGTCATTTCCTTATTGAAATACACATACATTTATATTTGTGTGTGTGTATAACTAAAAATTTACTTTCTTGCAACCCAACAGATGTAGGGCAGACACACACATCTGGCTTCCATCAGTTAGGGAGTAGCTTTAAGCACATCCTGTTAAATTGTCTGTTCCCAAAAGCAATCCCAACACATTCAGTGAATGTTATTTTTTCCCCACAGTTATGATCTTGATTGGACCACAAATCTTTCCATAATACTGTACTTGAAAAATAGGACATTCTAGCTCCTTATTCCTAATCAGCTTTCACCCCCAGCCTTTTTTAGAAAACTCTTTTTAAAAAATGACGCATTAAGTGGATTGTATTCCAGTTTTGGAAAGACATAGTGTTAGTTGTACCATTTTTTAATTCCCGTGATCTTTTTCTCATTCTTTACGTCTTTACACTGATTAGAGCTGGCGTAACACTCTCCTGCTCTTATGTGTCTGAGACATGCTAGATTTGCTACTAGAATAGTTTTCAACCAATTATTTTTGAAGGAAATCAGATTATTAACTTCAAATAATTTGAAATTAATTAAAATAATTTAAAAAGCTCTAGACTTTGCATTTTGTTTTGTTAGTTAAACTACAGAATGTTTGAAATAGAAAAGAAAAAAAATACATCTTTTAGGGCAAGAAAATTAGAATTCCCCGAATTTTCTCTTGGGCATTTTATTGACAACATTTTTTCATAATTAAACTTTAAGTGCTAAGGGCTATAATCAGGCATCCATAATCCCTTTAATGTTTTCTAGTTGTGCCAGAATTCATAGTTAGGCTAGGCTTTTGCAGAAAATCTGTTGGAAGTGTATGATGAAGGGGGGCATTTTATCAGTGTCTGGTGGAAGCCATGGTTCACTGGATACAACAAAGAAATTAAACAAGGGACCCATGTTTCAACAGTGGCAGCTTCCCTAATAGGGGAGGGGACACTCTTCCTCTAGACTTTCAAATTATGGGTAAAGAAATTATTCAAAAATTTAAAAAGTTGTTTCTTCTCTTTTAAAACATGGAAGTTAATAGGAATAAGAGGGTAGGGCACGAGTTAGCATTACCCTGTTTTTTCCCTTTAAGCATTCCTTGTATACAATAGCCCATGGAACTTCTCCAATATCTGCTGAATCTGGTAAGTCAGATAATTACTAACATTCAGTGTTTTGTGCAAAATGAATGTGAAAAAGTCACAAGAAATTATTATTTTCAAATACATAGCTTGTACCTTCTAAAATGATACCACTTCGGGGAATGGATGAAGCGGGTGGGGGAGATCCTGGACTAGGATCTGCCATAACTTACTTTGTCAATATCCATGTATGCATAAATGTGTAATAACAATTCCTTCCAATATGTAAGACTATGTCAAACAAATAAAAAATTCAAAAAATAAAATGATGCAACCTGTATTTGCTTCTCAATTGTGAATATCAGGTATTAGGATAAAATATCAGGTATTAAAAAAAAAGAATGAACTTTTGAAGGAAATACTATCCAATTAAATATTCTTGATTCTGGATGTATTTTGTTACCTAATCTGTATTATATTTGGCATTGATTTTGATCCAGTGCTCTGTACTTGGTGAGTAAAAACTCCTAAATATCTTTACATTGGTCAGTACCTTTTCCACCAGTCAACAATTCCAGGACAAGATTTTATAGGATCTTGTGCCGTAGAACACTTCACACCCTCTTCCTGCATGAGAAAACCACACCATGTATTGCTGTGTAAAAGTGAGTGACTGTGTGTTTGTATACCTTAAAACAAACTTAGGAAGCACTAAACTTTCGTTTCTAGAGAACACAATTGATATTAGAGTCCTGTTCAAGTGAGTATGCTTCTCCCTTATCTGTACCTTGGTAGAGCTCTATAACGAAGTGTTTTAGCTGTGTAAATATATCTTTTACTCATTTATTTTTTATAAACAATATTCATTAATTTTAATAGAAATGTATAAAGAGGAAAACAAAATAATTTGTAATTCTCTTAGTTATTTTTAAAATGTAAAATGATTACTTAAAAGAATAAATCACTCATGAATTCTTCAAGAAAAAAATTTATGTATGTACCCAGAATGTGTGTGTGTGTATTTGTGTGTGTGTGTACTTTTTCCTTACACAAAATGTATCTTACATAGCATCATTACTTTTATGCCTTAATCTTTTTTAAGGGACACAGAATACTCTATTTTATGACTATATTAAAATGTATTTAGCCAGGGTCAATCACACTGCTGAACATTCAGGGTGTTTCTGGTTTTTATTATTAAGGATATTGTTGCAACAAACACTCATGGGTATGTAACTTAGTGGTAATTTTCAAATATATTTGTGCAGTAAATTTCTAGCTGGGAATTGATGGTTCAAAAGAATATTATTTTTAAGAGCACATAAAACAGTGAACTCACTACACACACTGCAGGGTGACAATTTAATAGTATTTAATACATCCATTTCTACTTGGCAGAAATTGACCAAGTAGAATTATTAGACTAAAAGTAAAATTGTACTGAGAGTCACTGGG
Organism: Aplodontia rufa; assembly: GCA_004027875.1. Classification (NCBI taxonomy): domain Eukaryota; kingdom Metazoa; phylum Chordata; class Mammalia; order Rodentia; family Aplodontiidae; genus Aplodontia; species Aplodontia rufa. The sequence continues at coordinate 117,174 of PVKS010001962.1, forward strand.
ATGTGCTATGGACTGTGAATATGGTTGTAACAACCTATAATTAACTGTCATCAACTTTAGACTTTATGACTTGGAATTTTTTGTCAGAATTTCCCCATGTCATTTCACAAGCACTAAACATTCTTGGGGTTCATTTTAGATCAAAAGTCATTGAAAAAAGGAACTAGCCACAACCTTCCTGTGCTTAACCCTCTTTAGAATCAGACACTCCAAAGAACACAGTGCTGTTATGTTTGGAAACAAGCTTGCATTTTCAATTAATGAGTGTGTTTTCCCTCCCTCAGGTGGAAGGGGAGATCTTGGAAAAGCAAATACTACGGAGGCCTGGTATTGCTCCTCTAACTTGGAACTGGAGAGGAGGCAAGATGCTGGCATAGCTGTTGAGCTGAGAACCTGCTATGCCAACATATTGCCATCTTTCCTGTCTGATGGCAGCTTGGCCACCTGCATGCCATTCCTCCACGTCTTGCTGTGGATATGAGCCCTTCCTTGGATGTGGGTGTCCATTGACTTGGCACTGCGGCACTTACCCATCCTAGACATGCTGACTTTTCTGGCTGTTCTTGGACATATCGAGGATGTTCCGGCCTCTTAGCTTGCCTGCTTTTCTCTCATCACTGGATTCTCTGCAGGGCCATCACATCTGCAGGGAAGCCTTCTGAAACTGCACTGTCATCACAGCCATCAGGTACCTCTGTCAACCTTCATCCCATTATGCTGCTGTATCTTCAGAAACCTTGGCCACTCGCTGAATGTGTTGTCCACTTGTTTGCTGTCCTGTTTCTTGTACTAGAACATAAGCTACTCAGGGTTAGGGCTTGTCTAGCTTAGCCACTGTATTCCCAGAGCCTGACACCTAGTAAGCCTTTAGTGGGTATGTTTGAAACTCCACCCAGAATTTTATCATACAGGAGAGGTGTCAAGTAATTACATTTTTCACATTACCAATGGCTTTGATGAAACTCTGGCTCACAGGTAACAAAAAAATATACAATGGAGTTCTACTCAGCTATTCGAAACAACAATATTACAGCATTTGAAGGTAAGTGGATAACAATGGAAGAAATGATGAGTGAAATTAGCCAAACCCAGAAACTCAAGGGTCAAATGTTTTCCTTCATTTGTGGAGGCTGGAGAAAAACCCAGGCTTGGGTGAAAGGTCAAGCTTATGTACTAGACTCACCCAACTCGAAGCAACACATAATTTAGGGGAACCATAGATATAGGGGGTGGAAGAGACGGGAGAGAAGAGAGAGGGAAGGGAGAGGGGGAGAGGTTTAAGGGGAGATTCAATAATGTAGCTTACTTTTTGCTCCCCAAGCAGTCAAATAATACTTACGGAATCATTTAATTCCGGAAAATGCAGTCTTAAAGACATTTACATCTGCTATAGGGGGAAATATAGAAGAGTCAAGAGACTGGGATGGGGGTGATTCTGGATCAGGGACATATCATATTGTTACTACATATGTATTTATGATTGTACAACAACACAACTTCTCAATAAAAATTAAAGAAAAAAAAAAGAAACAGATGATGTTGAGTTCTGGGCCAGCCAGCCTGACACCCTAGAACAGTCAAAATAAATGCCTCATGGAGTCCACAGACTCAGGACAGTCAGCTTATTATACTGGAAAAGCATCGGCTTCAAAAGAAGACTTCTGCTGCAGTCTCCCTACTGGGGCAGCCTGAGTATCCTTAGACAAGTCACAGCCTCTGAGCCATTAAATGAAAATATGAATACTGATTCCACAGCACTCTTGAGACAAAGAGGTATTTTAACCAGAAGGTTTCTACCTTGCATCTAAAAACATGTCTATAAAATCTGATATATATGCACTAATATAAATATTCCAAAAGTATTATATATTTTACCACCAAGAAAATTTTTTTTAATTTAGTTAGAAATAGGTAATCTTAAATGGAAACACCATGCCAGAACTATAATATATGTAGAATTCTGTATATGAGATAAAGAAATATTGAGAGATCAAGGTGTTGAGAGTTATCTTCAATTCTTCTGGTTAGTTTATACTCAGCATTATTTCTGAAGTTACTCATTGTCTACAGACTTCTGACTTTTACAGATTCACTTTCTTACAGAATAAGAATGTGTAGTAAATACTATTTGATATTCATGTTTTAGGTATCAATATTTTAATTAAAAACTGATTTTAATAAATTACAACAATTAATATTCTAAAATATCCAATACCTTCACTATATCTATGGATTTTACACTTTGGTGTTATTCTATCAGTCACCTGGAGAACTTTTTTAAAAAGGCATACTCCCAAACCATTCTCTAGCCATACAGATTTAACAGGTCTTGACAGATTTAAGAACCTTCATCTCTAATGAGCACACTATTGGTGTTGATTCAGTTGATTCAGTTTGAGAATGCACTATATTCTGTCCAAGTGTTAGGTCAGCAAGTCTCAATATGGAACTTGGGTCTGGTGGTGAAAGGAGCCTGCCTCCTCCCTATGCCTGGGATTATGGAAAACTGGAACAATGGCTTGTAGTTGTACTTTATCCTCTGAGGTTTCCTACTTAAATAGCCCACATAACTACACACAGGAGCACTGCACCAGGAGCTACTCATGTGCTTCTGTAGAGCTGTTTTTAACTTAAGTCATCTTTTCTCCACTGGTTCACATTATAGTTTCCAAGATGTTTTATTTTCTTTCCTGATTGACAGGATACTGACCCAAAGCCTTTACTTCTAAATATTCTCCCTTCTCTAGAATTTCTGTCAAATTGTTACTGATATATGAGCTCCTTGAGGCTACAGGCTAGGTCTAATTATGCAGAAGGGGAATTTTCAAGATTTATAGGACTTTTACAGTGGTAAATCTTTCTGTAAACTAAAGGATCATATCTTAATTGATCTATCTCTTCAGTTTAGATTTTTGTGGGTTCTGTTTTTAAATTGGGACATGTTTCCCTTGTGGGGCAGTGTGATGTAATAGAAAGAGCTTCAGAATGAAATGCAAAAAACTCTGGCTTCTTGTCCCAGTTCTGTCATTTTCCAGCCCTGTTGGTATCTTTGTACAGATCATTTAATCAGTTTCCTTTGTTGTCAATTGGGGGGGTAGTAGGAGGAGAGATTATATGATATATTAAAGAAAACAGAGAAAGGAAAAATAACAGAAATAATGAAAACTAACCATGTGGGCATACTAGAATATAATCTACAAAAAGAGAATAGTTGAGGGTTTGAGTGGTAATTAGTTTTCTTCAAATCTTTTTCAGTTTTTTATTGCTTTGTGTTGTTATTATCTAATTTGAACATGAGAAAAAAGTAGAGTTCTGGGTAGAAGGCAGATAACTTTGTTCTCATTCAAACTGCACCATTCACTTATTTTCTAACTAACTTCTGTCCAAAAAAAGTATTTTACTTAGCTTTATATTGAGAAAAGGTCCTGCTTTTATTGTGCTGTTCAAAAGCCTAGAAATATGATAGTGATACTTTCTATCTCACTGGCTTAACATGAAATTCAATTGGATAAGGTATTAAACTGCTTTGAAAAATGTTAAGAAATTCTGAGAAGTTCCAAGATATTGTTTATAAATCTTTTCTTCCTTCACCCTTACAAAAGTGTACTTGTGAAATCATTGAAATTTTAATAAAATCAAAATATTTTCTCCTAAGTCTAGGTATAATTGTTTCATTTGCAGGATTCTAATTGCTTACAGTTATGTTTGTAGCACCTAGTACACAAGAGATTTGTGGGGGTAGACATCTTCTTATAGCTATGCTTATAGCAGAAAGGTAGGAAAGCTGGGAGCCTCCACTATAATAGATATCCTATTCCATTAACATCTATCTCAAAACCACAATAAAACCAAAGTACTGCTTTTTGTTTTCATTGAAACTTGGGTAATGTTTATCTTGCCATATATTTTGTGTATTTATTTAATATTATAAAAATACACATTAGAGTTTCCTTTTCAAAGTTGTTCTAAAAATGTTTTGAAAGTTAAATAAAATGTTAAGAAATTTATGGCAAGTGAATCTTACAACAAGTTTTGTGAAGGTGTAGCTCAAACTTTAGGAAACCTGGTTAGGGAATTTAGGTAATAAGCAAGATTCTTATATGGAATAGCAGCAGAAAGCTTTATGATGAACGTGTTGAACGTTACCTAATGTTTCTCCAGTGCTTCATTCAATTTGAGAAGTATGTGTGTTATTCTTAGATGAAAAAAATTTCAGTTTTAAGTGAGGATTAATGTGCTTTGTGTTGGATCCCCCAACATGAGGCCCAGCTGGCTTGTAAAAGAATTGGTGGTAAACAACTCTAAGGGGTCTAGCTGGCTTGTAATTAGCAAATTGCCTGACCACAGGACTAAGCTATTCGGCCACTCATTTGTTACAATTGGAGAAATGTGTTTGCACTGTACCCCTATTGGTTGTTGTGATGGATAAATAGAGTAGCGACTAGTCAGGTAAGGAAGTAGCCAAAGGAGAAGCAGTAGCCAGAGAAAAGCAAGCACGCAAGCAAGCAGCCCTGTCCTGAAGGAAGAAAGCAGAGAAGACGCATAGAACCGGAGAGATCAGCAGCGGTAGAAGATGCAGGTCCAGTGTTCGGCCCCCGGTGTTCGCCCCCTCGTTCCCGCCTCCCCGACCCTTCCTAACTCGGCCCTCGGGGGACGGCCCAGGTTCGGGTCGTTCTGCCTGCTCCTCGATCCGGAATGCTGCGGGGAGCAACTCCTTGCCCCAGCCCTGTCCCGTCAACCCCCGGTTCGCAGTGTCCAGTCGGCTCCGGGGAACGGCCAAGGTCTGCCGGGTCCCCCGCTTCGGAACGCTTCGGGGAGCGACACTTTGCACATAAACTGCATATGTGACATATACTTAGTTGCTGTTAAGGATTAATATTTCCCAGATGTAAGGATATTATTACATATTGTATCTTTAAAAGCAAATGGTAAGTGAGTTTGTTAATGAGTTGATTAGTCAATTTGAGTAACTAATTGAGTGTCTGATTAGGCATTTTTCTTTCTCTTTTTTTTAAATTTGGTTGATCCTCACTACCAAACTGTAGAAGTTTATGACAATGACAGAGCAGAAACATAATCTTCAGATATGCAACAAAAGCAAAGGGTTTTTAGAAAGCTTTTAAAGTCTAAACTTATATCAGAAAATAATACTGAGGGTATTTGCCCTACAATGCCTACAAGATACCATGAGACATGCAAATTAGTACAATGTCATCAAAGATAATTTGCTAAACATGGATTTCAATATCTCGAAATCCAAAGCAAAGTTCAGTCAGGAGAATCATCAACCATGCATGAGAAAACAAAACTGGGAAAATGACGTAGTTACCAGGAAACAATCCACCTTCACGGTTTGCATACTTTGGAAATATGTTCCATCTGATTGCTTAAGTTTGCTGAAAAATGAATGATCTGACTTGCTGATTCCAAATTAGTTGTTTGGCCATTGAAAGAATTTACAGAAGATATTCATGGAATTTATATGACCCAAATGGTCTTGTTAATGTTTTGTTTTATTTTCTTTCTTTCCTTTTTTTCTTTTCTAGTACTGGGGATCAAACATAGGGGTATTTTATCACTGGCTACATCTTTTGCCCTTTTTATTTTGAGACAGGATCTCATTAAGTTTCTGAGGCTTGCCTCAAATTTGTGATCCTCCTGAGTGGCTGGGATTACAGGTGTGTGGTGCCATGTTCAGCTCTATTCATGTTCTCTCATCTACTTCTCCACTTGCAAACCTTTCCCAATTCCTAAAACTTGTATGAGATACCCAAATACACACAAATACTGGTTTCAAAGAATTATCATAAAATCTTGGGTTGCTAGATTGTGGAGAAAGAGAGAGAGAAGCTTATTTTGGGAGGGAGATACAGGTCTAATTCTAATTGAAATAAGTATAACATGTGAGAATGAAAAAAGAGGTAAAAACAAAGGAAGCAAATATAATTGGCAATGAGGTCACAAACTGAAAAATAAGAGAAAGTCCACATTTCAAAATTAAAATGAATAGTCTTTAGATGAATATTTTCCCTCGATTTAACATATTCCAAATAATTATGTAGTGCACACAAAATATATATTTGTGTTAAATATTATTACAAATTATATTATGAATTACAGAATTCTTCTTTGCATCATGACTTGAACTGAATTAAAAGTTCTATAAAATTTCTGAGAAGTATAAAAAAAACCTTTACCCAATTCCTATACCTTGAGATAGATTTTTTCAGTTGTTTATTCTTCACTCAATATTAATTAATCAATTACTTCCCATGAACCAGGTATATAGTAGCTTTCCATTGTTTAAAGTCTAAGAAAACAGATAAACAAGCCGTGGCAAGTTGGCTTGCAATAAGGAAGTAATTCTGTGTGTGGAAACATAATAAGGGAACCTGGAAAACTATTCCAAGGAAATTTTTGTTGTTGATTACTAAGGTAAAAAGTAGGGAAAAGAGTATTAGAATGCACATGCAAGAGCCCTGAAGCTAGGAATTTTGGCACATGAAGAACTGAGTAGTCTGGAATGTTGAGTGTAGTGATCAAGAGAAGGGTTTGGGGGTACACGGTAGGGAAGAGCTCAGGTCTTAAGTGCAATGAGCAGCCACTAAGGTACCTGAAGTGACTGCCTCAAAAGTGAGTTTTTCTTGAATATTTGCCATCTCTCCACAGGTTTATTCACTTCTTCCCTCTCATATCTCCTAAAATTTAAACTTTCCTCAATGCTGTCATTCCTTCCTAATGCTGGCCTGTCCTTTGATCTGTTAATTCTTTTTTTTTTTTTAAAGATAGAGGGACAGTGAGAGAGACCGAGAAAGAGAGAAATAACTTTATTTAGTTTTTCACATGGCCTTAGTTGCTCCAACACTTAGTTGTGTACGTGGTGCTGGGGTTTGAGCCCGGGTCCTTGTGCTTGCCAGGCAAGCGCCGAAACTGCTGAGCCACCGCTCCAGCCCACAATCTGTTAATCTTTACCCCTTTGCAATCTACTTTATGTTCCCACAGCTAGGTGGAACTGCACTTTCCAAAAGGTTCATGACTTGATGGTCACCAGCCCCGCAGTCACCCTGACATTTTTGCCCACCAATTCCCTCAAAGCTCCCTTTTTGGTGTCTGTGACACTGTTCCTATTCGTGTCTCCATCATCTCTTTCACCCTTCCTCCTTCCTCTACCAGCATTCTTTCTGTCCCTTTTTTCATCTTGATATCTCTTTTTGTCCTGGGGTATCTACCTCTACCACGTTGTTTCAGCTCTTACAAACCCCGAAGATGTCTCATTACTTCTCTAGTCCAGATCGGTGTTTTATTATAGTTTTGCATTTCTAGTTGCCTCTTCTGTATCCTCGAATGGCTATGCCATTGGTACCACAAATTTTGGAAAGCCACTCCAACCAGGTGGCTTCTTTCTTATCTTGGTTAAACGTTTCATCACAATCCACACTGGGAACCTAAATGTCATCTTTCATCCCTTTCTTACCTGTCATCATACTACTTCCCCTATGTAATGGTTGCCCAGTCCTGTTAATTCTGCTCAGCTGTGACCTTCATTTGCGGTTACATCCCCTTTTAGCTGCTGCTGCCTTCATTGAGACCTAGCTCCCAACCAGCCCTGGTAAAATGTTTTAATTCATTTCCCAGTCTCTATTTGCATCTTCACCTAATCCAGATCTATTTCCCATTCCTGTTAGAGCAATCCTCCTAAAATGTGTGTTTGATCGTCTTAGTGTCTTCCTTGTTTACCAAATAAAATTGTAACTCCTTAGCCTGAAAGTTAAAGTGCCCCACAGGTTTGCTCCAAGCTGTTCCTCTTACATTTTTTTAATTTAGAGCAACAGACTGTTTCAAAAGTCTCATGTATATTCATACCTTCATTGCTTCATATTTTTCTCTTCCTTTCTTAACTACAAAACTCTTCACCCCACAGTGCCCATGAAAATTGTAATTCTTCAATGAAATCTTCCCTGATCCTTCCAATTAAAATTAATTGGTATATCCTAGATCTTCCATAAGTATTTTGTGTATGATTCAGTCATATGAAACATTTATCCCTTTAAAATATTATGCACTTTCATAACTTAGCTATTGTAAATTGAGTTGCTATGAACATCGATTTCACTGTGTCACTGTAATTTGTCACTGTAATGTGCTGATTCTAAATCCTGGGAAAAATACCCAGGAGAGGAATATCAGGATCATATGGTAGGTTATGGAAACAACCCAGATGTCTCTCCCTGGATGAATGGATCCAAAAACTGTGGTACATATTATACCATGGAATTCTACTCAGCAATTAGAAACAATGATATTGCAGCCTTTGAAGGTAAATGGATAGCTATGGAAGAAATTATGCTCAGTGAAATAAGCATAACCCAGAGAACCAAGGGCTGAATGTCTTCACTCATCTGTGGAGGCTGGAGCTAGACCCTGGCCATTGAGAAAGGAGGTCAATTCTCATATTTTAAATCCAGATAAGGTGTAATGACATACAACCTAAGGCATTCGTAGAGATGCACTGGGAAGGAGGGGGGAAGAGATAGGTGAGTAATTGGGGGGGACTGTTGGGGGCAAATCTAATTTTCAGAATTTATCTCTATATGTTATATTATTTTGTTAGAAGCTTGTTTGATTGTTCAACATATAAATTTCTTTATAAAAAATAAAATAACTTAAAAAATACTATGCACTTACCATGTGTGAAGGGCAGAATTTGTTTTTTAATTTGTTTTCCTAGACAGAAAGAGGGTGGATCCTTAAATTTTTTGTTTTTTTGAGGGTAGAGTACATGTTTTACGGTTTGGTGTGTCTGTATCTTCACAGTACCTAGTATGAATACTTGCATGTATATAGAATGCATTTTATGAATATGTGTCATGGTGATTATCAGTTCTGTTTGATATACAAAGTACTTCCAAAAAGTCAGCTTTAGCGGGGCATGTTGGTGCACGCCTATAATCCCAGCGATTCAGGAGGCTGAGGTTGGAGGATCTCAAGTTTGAGACCAGTCTCAGCAACTTAGCAAGGTTCTGAGCAACTTAGTGAGACCTTGTCTGAAATTAAATATAAAAATGGGCTGGGGATGTGGCCCAATGGTTAAGTGCCCCTGGGTTCAATCCCTGCTCCCAAAAAAAGAAAAAGAAAAAAAGCTTTTTAAAAGTATAAACACACACACACACACACAAACATGAAATGCTGCAGTCCCTGAAGTTCCTTTTGCTACATGTTTCCCTGGCCAGGCTCTCCAGGAGTGCTTTCTTATGTAAGTTGTTTTGATTAGCCCTGTTTAATTTAAGGGTCAAAAACCTACTTGGATCACCTCAAGAAGAGGTCTAGTTTAAGAATTCATAAGGCCTAGAACTGGAATATGTTGGCAGCTCTGAGTATATGCTCCCCTCTCCAGATGTCATATCCCTGTGACTATTTCTTATTGCTTCCCCACTCCCTGAATTTTCTTCGGTTCACTTTTTCTTCTCTTAACTCATCTTTCTGTTCTTGTAGACTTGGCTTGGAAGGCACCTAGTCAGGTATCACAACCTACTTTTTGGATTCTGTATTTACATCATATCCTTTCAGTTTCATGCCCCACTTCCCCATATTTCCCAATTCCTTTCTTAAAGAGTCAGAAATTGATGGAACCAGCTCTCCTTTTGGAACAGACCCCATCAACGGTTTCTTGCATAAACAGACTTTAGGTCCCATAACACCTCTCTTCCAATCACCTCTGGCCTGCTACAGATCTTGACTGCCTAGGTCACAGAAGCTGAGAACAGGGCACTTCTTCACAAGGGGTGTGAGCCCCAACTGTCCACACCCACAAAATGCTGTCATCAAATGGCATGTATTTATATTTTATGTGCATTTAATGCTGGGAATTATTTTCCTCTTATCATATATTCTAACATAAGTTCTACAAACACAAATAATTTTATTGATAAAAAAATCTTAACCCTAATTCATGTTTCTCCCTGCTTTATTTCTCCTCTTTTTTTGTAATGGACTTTGTCCTGTGAACCACATGCTTACAAGATTTAGATTGCTGATGTCCCCCCAAAGAAGTGACTTTTCTACATTAAAATTATCAGGTCTACTGCTATTCCACTCCTGGGTATCTTTCCAGGGGACTTAGAATCAGCACATTACAGTGACACAGCAATATCGATGTTCATGGCAGCACAATTTACCATTGCTAGGCTTTGGAAACAACCCTGGTGTCCCTCACAGGAAGAATGGATCCAAAAACTGTGGTACATTTATACCATGGAATATTACACAGCAATTAGAAACAATGACCTTGCAGCCTTTGAGG